>KL280483.1:18464-87008 GCA_000699545.1 Podiceps cristatus | reverse complement strand
AGCCCGTACCCCGCAGGGCTGGCGGTGAGAGCCCAGGGGGCCTGTCCCTTCCTTACACCCAACAAAGAAAGGATGAAGTAAAAAACCAAAACCAAGCACAAAGAAAACAAAAAACCCCACAAAACCAACAAACCAACCAAAAAAACCCCCAAACCAACCAAAAACCCCCACAACAAAACCCCAAACCACAAACACTATGAAAAAAGCAACCACGGTGGAAAAGGTACTGCTAAGCCTCACCCTGGCAAGGCTAGTAGGTCCGAATAAACAGGTTCAGCTTTATACATCAATTTTTATGTACTTCTCCATTACAAATATGAGTGTCAACCAGTTAAAGCACCAACATTTTTAACTGGAAAATTAATCTGTCCCAATAATCACACTGTACCATTGCAGTACCATTACTGCAATCTCCTTTATTCTGTTCCCCAAGGTGTCTGTTCCCCAGGGAGAGATGTACATTTGCCACCCTTGTTTCTTACCCTGCTGTCGGCGCTTTTTCTCATGCCATCTTACTAGAGCAGAAGCATTTCCAAACCACATTTACTTTCTGTACTAAAAAGAGCAGAGCCCCGTTTTAAAGGTGCTTTGGAGGAAGGGCAGCCCCTTCAAAGACTGAATCAATGGCTGTTAGTGTGGTGGCTTGGGACAAGGAAATGCAGCAGGAAGAAGGTAACCATTACTGAATGTAAACAGGTAAGTTCATAAGCTTACCTTAGAGTTTCAGAAACAGATCAGAAACTTAACTGGCCCCTACTGCTGCTGTTGTGTTCGCATTTAATGGCATCATCGTTCTACAAAAGGCTCTATTTACCAGGCAAAGGATTTACACGCTGTTAGACAAAGCACAGGCTAGGTGGTTAAAATAATCAGCTGTCACTGATTTACACAATACTTTTGCCACTGGATTCTAACCATTTTATTCTTTAAGCTAAAATATTTTGGGGAAAAGGCGGGTTTAAAATGTATTTTCATCACATCATATGTGTTTTTAATCTGCAAACTCGTATGTTCCACCACAACCAAGAGCCTCTTACCAGTGTTGACCAATAGGCTTTGAATGCAATACCTGTACCAGCTGGCATGAATTTCTATGCTTTGAATCTACAGGAACCAGCCCCTGACGAGGCTTATAGGGGCTTTATTCAATTGCATTAGAAAAGCTGGTTTTTAATTTTTTTTTTTTTCTAGGAATACTAGCTCAAAGCTAGAAATTGTGAGCAAGGTCATGTTTCTACTTAACTACTTTCTGCAGGGTAGCCAAGGTATTTTAAGAGTCTGATCAGACTAGTCACATACTTTCAAAAGTGACCCACCCAAATTGAGAAATACACACCACAGCCTGTTGCAGAAATCCAGATGCAAAAATCAGTGTCTTTCTGACCCCACGCCAGAGCAGTAATGGCAACTAGATCTCTAGATAGAGGTCATCTGTCAGTAGTTTTTAACTTACTACAGTAGCAACGAAAACTGCTCTCTATCTCTAGCTGCTTAACTAATGTTCCAGTTCTTTTCCAAGGCAAGCAGAGCTTTTAAATAGGGGGTTTTTTTGGTGTTTTTTGTTTTTTGGGTTTTTTTGGGTTTTTTTTGTGTAACAGCAGCAGCATATGGAAGTGTGACTTCTGTCTGCATATGCAAGGAAAAAAAAAAGTCAATACCACTTTCAACAAAACAAAGCACGAAGGAAACAAAGGTAAACTAAAAGTTTGTTAATAGCAAATCAGTTGATATTTTTCACCCACTGCTCTCTAGAGTTCTCTCCACAAAATGCATAGTAAATCCTGCAATCATAGTAACTCAAGAAATCCTGGAAAGGGGGGAGGCTGTTGCTCAGTATGAAGGAACTCTTTCAACTCTTCCTGCAGAGATGTGGGTAAGTGCAAAGATCCTTAAAGCTGATGCTTCAGAGTAAAAGGTGAAAGGTGTTTTTATTTCCTCACAGAAACCATTCTTCCTGCAGAAAATCTGATCCTGTTTAATCCAGCTCACAGCTAACAGTTCTCTACTGATTCTTTTTTTTCTCTTGTTTATTGTCATGGGTGTGTCTTAACAGTGGATCTCCAAACCTGAGATCAGGGTTCCCTTTTTTACCAACAGTTTGGAGACTCCCTCCCTCTCCTCTCCCCACCACGAGTGGTTATCTGGCTATTGCCTCCCCTTTCCTTTCTCAACACGTACCTCCACACTCAGAACATAATGATCCAAGTTTACCACACAGTGGTATCCAATAGGCAGGCCTTGCCACCTCTCCCAAACCCTGACTTCCAACAGCAAGAGCCTTCCATCCTCTGCCAGTTGTCTCCAAGAGATCCCAGTGTCCCCATTTCCACCCAGCACCTTTCTTCCTTCCCTCAGAGAATCCAGAGAAGAGTTGCTTTTCTGCCTTTCCTTAGCTCAGTCAGGTTTTCAGTGAGGAGGCAGCTGGGAGGAAAGGGAATGTCTCTGCTCTGAGAGCCATCACTTCATCCGAATTGTAGCCGCACATCCTACAGGAAGGAAGGACACATGCACATGTGCAAAATTTCCCACACTTCTGATCTTCTACCTCCTCATTCAGTTTGACAGCCACATGATGTAGTCCATAAACAGAACTTCCCCACTTCATGATTTTTAGAACATGAGAGACGTGTGAACCGGCAGCAATTGATCTGGAGCAACGTATGTAAGACCCCTAAAAGAAGAGAAGTGAAACTAAGCCAAAACCATGTTTCTGGTCATCTCAAATGATTTGGTACAAACAGCTGTTTATTACCCAACAATGTGACAGTCTATATACAAAGTGTGGAAGGTGATGTTTACAGGAAATTTCAGTACATCATGCACAGATACTATTGCAATGTTATTTTAATAGTTCCAGAATGTTAAGCTGAATAAATATTCCTTGCTTCAAAAAAATCTTTTACTTTTACATAAAAATATATAATATTGCACTCTTTACAAGGCCAGCGGTTTTGCATATTGATTTGTAACAAGTGGAATTCTACTTTATAAAAATAAGCCTTTGTGAGCAACACCCCAAACCAGGGAGCACAAAAGCACCCCAAGACCACAATACTTGTATTTTTTTCTCTTAAATAAAGCACATCACTTCAACATGAGCCAGGAAGCTTTTCAGTCTGTATTTGGACCTTACATTAACATTTAGACGGTGAAAAACATGACTAAAGCCATCCCATACAATGCTGCTACAATATACACAGTGTAAAATTCAATTCATAATGTAGCCACTTGCTTAATTGAATGAAAGATCAGCCTTTGTGTCATGGACTACAAGAATATTTTTCTTAAGTTTTTCTGGTTTGAAAAGTTCTTCAATTAGGAAGTTGCAAGAATTTCTGAAGACTGGAATTTTCAAAAGAAGAAAAGGTTTCTTGTGTATATGTCACCTTCATCAAAACCCAACAATTTCATATACAGTGCTTTGAAGGCAGATGAACCCTAAACACGAGACGATGCAGCTGTTCCTCTGTATGGCAACAGTGGAACATGCCAATGATGAAAAAGCAAAGCAATTTAAAAGAAAAACGTAACTCCATCAGATTTGCGTAGCATTCTCGTTTTACCGTTCACATGACTCATAGGCACTCATTCACGGTGTCAGGTTTAGAGGTCTTCAAATCCATCAACTGAAATGTTAATTTTTGATCTGGCCTAAGAATTCAAATGTAAGCCTTTCACAATGGAGGCTTGTTCTTCCCCCTCAAAAATAGCACCTAGGAATAAATAACATATTTGCACAGTGTATCTGTGTAAACTCTCCCAAATCATCTCATGCCTATGAACATTGATTATTCAAGCAGTTAGATTCAAACTTTTTACAGTGTACTGAACTTCAATGACACTAGAACAGGTGCACATCTGTGCCTTCTTTAACACCATTTTTTAGAGCTCTGGAAGATAAGCTGTGTGTGTAGATAATATATATTCTGCCACAGAATTGCAATAGCTAGGTGTTACAAAGTTAGGGAGCTAACACTACATTAAAAAAAAAAAACAAAACCAAAATGTGATCTGACTATTGCTTCATGATGCCATGAGGCGTCTACCCAGCACTAAGACAAATATTTTATTTTTGCCTGTTGTAAAGACTATTATACTGACAGAGAAGAAGGCAAAAATTACAAATATAAAGGTAACAAATTCAATTTTTAGCATTACAATACCATAAGATGGTGCAAAAAGCACCTACTGAGTTCTTTGCTTCTCAAAAAAAGCAATTTTAAGTGGTCTTGGATTTTTAAGTTTTGGGTTGCTTATCCCAGAGCTAACTATACCACGCTCAACTAATCAGGTTTAATATATATTTACAGAACTTAATGCTGCTGATATTTTACAATATAAGAGGGGGAATAAGCATTATCAATCAATTTTTTTAAATACTTCTGTCCAAGAAGTGATTTAAAAAAAAAAATACTATTATTTTTTCTATTGCAGCATTTTGACTTGGATGCTAGAGCATTTATGAGTCACTTTGCTGGTATTGGAGTATATGACCAGAGCTTCCCGGTGACCTGGATCTGCTTCAGGTTTGTGCATGCACATGCACAATTTTACAACCACCTTAGACCACTCTTTTTTTTAAAAAAAAAAAAAAAAAAATCTATTCAGTCATTCTACAGACATTCAAACTACTTCAAAATCCAGTTAAATAAGAGACTTTATAATCTATTTTGGATTTAAAGTGCATCAGAGACATGAGTTAGCAGCAAAAATAGTCATCACCCAGCCGCATAGCTGCTAAGGAATGAATAGAACATGGGTAACTTCAAGCGCTGCTGGTCCTTGCGACACCAAGCTATAACATTTCCATCACTATTAGCTGTGAACAAGTGATGACCATCACAGGAAAATGTAAGGCTGAAAAACAAGAAGAGAATCTATTTTTATATCAGGTTTGGCTATTAAAAATGTAAAATGACATTAACGCACAAAAGTATAGCCAAAGATTAGCTCAGGGGAGACCCAGTGAGTACATTAATATAGTAGTATGTTTGTGTATACTTGCTTATTCATTTTTGTAACTAAACAGGCTGAACTACAGCTTTGTCCAGCACTTCAACGTGCCATGCAGTTCAGTACTCATTCTTTGCAGCACCAAAGAAAAGGGCATCCTACTCCCTGGGCTGCCCCTTCTACTTCTGAGAGGAGGGCTTTTCAGCAACCCAACTCGGTGCCCTCTGAACTTGCTTGCTGACAAAGGCAGAAACTAAATCCATCAGACTTCGTGGCAGAGCGCAGGACTTTTGTTCAGCTGGGCGTTTCTTGAGCTATAACAGTAGTAAAGCCCTTCAGTCATGACACGGGTAATGTTAGAGAGCGTGAAGGTCAGCATCCATTTTCTGTCTCATTTAAGCAGGAAACTTTAAATTATTCAACAGCAACTAAATCATTATCAACAAGCTTTGTGAACTATGCTTCTTTAAGACGTTAAAAGAAGGACAATAACTGCTATCAGACAATGTTTTTTGTTTCTAAAAAATGGTGATTAGTGGTTTGGATTTTAAAT
Organism: Podiceps cristatus; assembly: GCA_000699545.1. Lineage (NCBI taxonomy): Eukaryota > Metazoa > Chordata > Aves > Podicipediformes > Podicipedidae > Podiceps > Podiceps cristatus. Next base: position 81,502 of record KL280483.1, on the reverse strand, counting down.
TCTATTTCAGCAATGGTCAAACCAAATTTTTTTCAGAGTGATTTGTTACTATGCTATCATTAAGATGATAAAATTTTGGCATAACTCTAAGACCTCTGTGCAGACTACTGTACCACTGGGGATATCAAAGACTCAACCCTTTGACTGTGTTCCGAAACCACTTTGGCATGAGAATAATTCTGCTTATATAAATCAAGGGGACTCAGAGAAAATGACACAAGCACTCCAGAATGGCGGCTTCCAGGCTCTTCTGAGTTTCCTTTATTCTATTCTCCACCATTTCCCTCCAGCATCAGAAAAAAAATGGCCAGGGAAAATGCACTGTTTTCATTTATTTCTGAAGAAAAAAACCTATGTCCATTTGAGTCTGACAAAGTTAAGATTATCTCATTATTTTTACACAGATTCTGGGGAAAAATAAGAATAAGAATAGTAGCTATTGTTCGGTTCTCAAGGGAATCCTGTTAATTTCTATCTGCCAGCAGCAGAACCTAGTTATTACTGTCATTACAAATACAGTACACTTGTGCGCATTTTGCTTTCATGAATAATTACTAGGATTGCATTGCTCTTTTTAGACATGGGTATTTACCTCCTGTTCTCATGTCAAATCCACATTCAACACTCAAGGCTATTATGCTGCGTGGTTTTTTTGTTTTGTGGGGTTTTTTTGTTTTTTATTTTTTTCCCCCTCCAAAGAGAAAAATCCATTTATTGTATACTAAAGATCTTTTTACCTTACAATAGGTTTGGCTGACTTCGAAAATGTTATTTCTCGTACTGGCTTCAAGTCCCATGTACTCCACAGTCTGAAAGAAAGAGTAATTTTTCTTCATATTTAATTTTACAAATATTTCAGAGATAAATGTAATTATTTAGCAGCTACTAAGATTGGAAACTGAACAACAGCTTGTACACCTTCTTTAAAGCCAAATATCAGCATGATGTTTCACTACATGCTCTCAAACTGTGAGCCTAAGTTATAAAGCATTTTATTAAGTAAAAGTTTCAAATGCTTACCTTACAACTCCATTTTCAAGCCCCCCTGCGATCACATTGACAGACACTCCTTCAGGCTGGTTAGAGAAAGCAACAGAGCAAATACTTTCCCTGCAGTGTACATGTCCCACGAGATCACCGTTAACTGTCCAAAGTCTCAAATCACTACCCCCTCCAACTGCAACAGAACATAGCATGGGAGGATTAAAAAATAAGTCCAGACCACAGTTAGGTCTATGTCGCAGAATCTTTAAATGTTAAAAGAATTCAACTTCTTGAAAGGTCAGAAGGTTTAAATGAGTCAGTGATGTGTGCTGCAGTAAACAACTACCTCTTCCCTTCTTTTGAGACAGGGAGCATGCAAACCACCAAGCCACCGCAGTGATTTAGAAGACATCACTTCATATTTATGGAACATTGTATTTAGAAAGCGTGATACGGATTTACTTTTAATGACCAATGTTTGTGTACTAACAGAAGAGCACTAAGAGGGAATTCATACTATCTCCTTTAAACAGCTAGTTCTCGTATCCTGGCTTGCATTCTAAGCAAAATACTTAAAAGTAGCAAGCACAGTTATTTTAACTGGTTACTTGGGATTATTTGATTCTATCAAAGAACCAGCAACTCAGCTACTGCTTTGTCTTAAAATGGATTGAAACTCATGTTCCTTACCAATAAAAGAGTAGAATTTCTTCCAGGAAAAAATGGTTTGTGAGCTACAGAAATGTAGTTGAAAATCCAGGTCAGTTTAAAACAAATATTAGGTTTCTGAAACTGCCAGAGTAATTTCCCCTTGTCCTTTAATACTATAAGACTGTGCTATTTTCTGGAGAAATAATTTCTAGAGAAATGTATATGTTATTATTTTAAAAAAAAAGGTGCTTTTGGCCATATGAATCCTCAGATGATTAACACACATTCAGTGGCTAATTTAATAGCAAGTCTCATGATTTATTTGGTCTGCAAATCAAAACAGCTTTCTTGACTGTCAAATATACCTGAATCACAAACTGTTGCAATATCACCAGTTGTTTCGCTAGCTGAAACTGCAGTCACAGGACTCTTGTGTCCAGCCAGACTCTGGACATAGCACAGCCTGAAGAAAATAAAGAGAACAAGCCTAAATCACAGAATCACTAAGGTTGGAAAGGACCTGTAAGATCATCAAGTCCACCCACCAACCAACACCACCATGCCCATTAAATCATGTCCCACAATGCCTCATCCACACATTCCTTAAACACTTCCAGGAGGTGACTCCACCACCTCCCTGAGCAGCCCATTCCATTGCCTCACCACTCTCTCAGTAAAGAAATTTTTCCTAATATCCAGTCTAAACCTCCCCTGATGCAACTTGAAGCCATTTCCTCTACTCCTATCACTAGTCACTTGGGAGAAGAGACCCACACCCAACTCCCTGCAACCCCCTTTCAGGTAGTTGTAGAGAGCGATAAGGTCTCCCCTCAGCCTCCTCTTCTCCAGACTGAACAACCCCAGCTCCCTCAGCCGCTTCTCTTAAGGCTTGTGCTCCGGACTCCTCACCAGCTTCATCACCCTTCTCTGGACACGCTCCAGCACCTCAATGTCCTTCTTGTAGTGAGGGGCCCAGAACTGGACACAGTATTTGAGGTGCAGACTCACCAGAGCTGAGTACAGGGGCACGATCACCTCCCTACTCTTGCTGGCCACACTATTTCTAATACAGGCCAGGATGCCATTGACTCAAATGTAGGAAAGGTTATTTGAGGAAAATATTTAAGAGTTATATTGATTTCCACCAACATTTTGCATGATTGTATTTTTCATATTCATTCTAGAATACACAGAACAAATTCAGTTAACATTTAAAAGGGTGAAGATACCCAAAAGTTGGACAACGGGTATTTAAAGAAAGCCATTGGAAAAAGTTACATATATACTTGTACCTGGTTCCCATATATACTTGTACCTGTTCAAATCCCATATGATGCAGGTTCCATCTTTGCTGACGCTTATCATTATACTGTATGGTTTGCACACAAACAAGCTTGTTATTTCTGCTGTGTGACCATACAGATGGACTTGCGACTCCATTTCTATCTCTGAAGGCTGAAAAACAGCAAGATAAAACTTAAACTCTTATGAAAAAGAAAATTAATCTTTTTTTTTTCTGAAAAGGATAAGCCTAGGGACAAGTTTAATTCTTAGATTTCAAAAAATGGTTCCCACTGCTTTTAATGTCAACAGTTTAGCAACACTGTTGATGCTTTATTATGTTTAAGGCTTTATAGTGTGATAAGCCATACACACCAACTTTTTGCTTCCAGTGCTTTAGTCTAAGCAAACATTCTGATATGGTCCAATGAATCAAAATGAAGAACTATTGTACTGTCTCAATTACACACCTTGAGATCAGCGATTTGGTTTCTGCAAGACTGCTATTTCCACATGACAGCAAAATGACAGTCCTCAATATTTTTGCATCTAAAGGAAGCACTTGAAAACATAGAAGGAAAAACCCAGCTCGGCAGTTATCACTGTGTATGGCAAATTACTGGTATTTCCTCAAGTTAGTGCCAAGTCCTTCAGTGATACTTAATTGGAAAAATATGCAGGAAATCAAGTTTAAATATAGAAACTGCTAGATAAAAATTAAAGCGGCACATTTAACACCAAATAACACTTCGTATTCAAGTTATATCATTTGAAATGATTCAGACCTCCTGAAAAACAGCTAAGTTGAAGGAGCTGCTTAATCAGAATACTAATGATTAAGACAACTTGCTGTAGGGAGATTAGAATAATCTTTGTAAAAGAAAGGAGCATTTTTATACTTGTTTCCTCACATGTGTTAGAACACATTGTCTGCATTTTCATATGAGGGTACAGGATGGGTATAGCAGGTCTACAAAAAGCTTGGAAGTAGAAACAGACAAGATAAAAATACAAATTGTCACTTTGCAGAAAATTCGTGTTTTTCTGCACTAGAAGGGACAATATAATTTAAGTAATATTGCAAAAGTCAATAGATTTTTGACAACAGGAAGACCTGCTATTTTGCACTTGCTACTGAGCATCTCGTCCAAGACAGACATGCTTATGACAGTATCCAGTTGTCATTCTCAGAGTAGTGTGGTATCTCACATATGCAGATCCTTCTTTAAACCTTGCTCAGTTTAGAGAAAAAAGTTATACCAAATTTTTCCGTAACAGATACAATCAAGACTTCTGATTTTCTGAAGAACTGACTTTGATAACCCTTTTACTGTGCTACTCCCATCTCCTTTGTTTGCTGTTGATCTGTGTTTCAAGACTTGAACTGAAAGCAGGATTCACCTTCAGCAGCTTTTCTCTATAGTACTAATAGCAATGGTTTATTGATTCTTCACTGGGTTATTGTAGTAATACTGTAATGAGAAATGCTGGAATTTTAGCACCAACCACATTAAGGTCTAATAAGTTATGTAATAGCCATCTCATCCCTAAAATACCATCCCCTTTTAACTTCCCACTTGCTTTTAGATGACAACCACTAAAACAGCATCTAGATGTAGAAAAACATGCAGGTAGGTATCTACCTTTAAATAGCAGTTCTTTCTGTTGGCTACCCCAACAGATCATCTATGACACTTGAGTGGAGAATTCAAATGATCCCTGCCCGGTTTTGCTCAAACAGATCATTAAAGTGCTGCAATAATTTGTACAATCAGAAACCCTTGGCCGAGGTTTTCACGAAGGTATGACTTATTGTCAAGATGGATCACAGTTTCAAAGCAGGCATTCATTAGTTTTTTGACCACCTTAAAGCTGGGAAAAACAGAGCATCTGAAGTACAACATGGAGGTATGTTTGAATTCTGACAGCATGCTTTTGAATTCCCATATCCAATTAACAACATATCTGTTTTATGCCTATGCATTGAATTTTATATAAAGTGAAACAGGGCAAAATATTCGTGTTTCAAGTACCGCACTATAACAGACTGTTCACTTCATGGCCGAACAGCTGACAAGATGCATACAGAACAGATGCTAGGAAGCACATTTGCATTCCCTGCAGCCCTGACTTGGGTAACGGACTCCACAACAGGAGCTGTGAAATTGGCACAAGGTCAGTCTGCCTGGGGCATGTAAAGCTGTCAGTGCTGAGAAATTCAGCAAAGATGTTCTCAAAGACAACACCTGTGCAGCTGAACAAAATCAGGGAAAAATGCAGGGATCTTAAGAATCATAACCCCTCTACTAGAGTTTCTTTTTAGCATTGCAGAAGGCAAGTATATTGAATTTCTATCTTAGTACCTCAAAAAATTTTAACTGGAATCCAAGTCTCAGTACAGGTTATTTACAAGTTCACTATTCTGATGAGCAGTTAAGGTGCCTGACTTAAGACCCAACTGACTGAAACTTGCAGGCTTCAAGCTCTACTTCATTTTTTAAACTGAAGCTGAGCTCAGGAAGCTCAAACTCAGTCTGAACCAGAAGACAAATTGAGCTCCGTTTATGCTTTCATACCATGCTTTATACCACATAGTACCAGGAAGATTTCTACTAGTATCTCAGTATCTTCCCTAATGCATTAATTCAAGTTACTTTTGTCCCTTCCCTCCTCACAGCTTTTCCCCTTGGGAACATGACAAAGTGAAGAGGCTTAGTGGTTAATATATACACTGTCTGAGATTTCATCCTGTCTCTCTGTAGTATAAATGTCTTCTGCATTTGAAATGTTGTTTACTTTGGGGAAATGCATTCCAGCGTTTCAGTTGAGGTTTTGAAAGGTCCTGTCTCCTTCACAGAAAAAGCTAGTCCTTAATTTAGGGAGCTTCATTGTGCCAGAGAGCTTCAATTCCAAGCTCTAGCCTGAATACAGTCAGAGCTATACGTGTAATCAGTTATGCACCCAGATGATGAGGGCAGACTAAAGGCTAGCAGTATGTGAGGAACAGCTTAAGAAAACCTCACAAATAAGCATGCTGAGATAAGTCTACTTAACAATGTCAAAGAAGATCCTTCAAAAATAAATACTGAACAAGCATTTGATCTTTTTAGCAATTTTCCTGAATATAACATACTACCCTTTTCTCACTTTTCCTATTTAAGACTGTAATAGTGAATACAGCTAAGCATCCTTAAATATAAATCCCATCCAATGGAACTTACCGTATTGCTAGTGAATCTGTTCATATATGCTGTGATGACACCAGATTTACTACCTGTGAACAGCTGACAACTGTCTGGCACCCACGCACAACTTGTTACCTTGGAAAGACAAGACAAAGCCAGAAAAAATTAGAACAGAAACTATTCTAACTATTTTCATTTTGCCATAGCATTTAGTCAAACTGATTCTTCATTGGTTATCCTAAGAAAAGACATGTAAAATACCTGAGCTAAAGAAATCCAAGACTTTAAATACACCTGCTCTAAGTCATTTGTTATTACTTCAGAAACAAAGTACAAAGAAATTCTGTGTAGTCCAGAATTCTCAGCTAAAGAGCAACAAACTACTGCAGACTTCTAGATCTACAGCCACATCTTCAGCCAGAATGGTTTTGGTAGAATCTCACCAACCACTGGAGTGTAAGGGAGATGATGCAGTGTTCCCTAAAAATTTTAGACAATCTTTTTCGGAGGAATCCTAAACTACAGTGAAGTTCTGCTTCTAATGTGAGGCACCCATAATTTTTTTCTGTATTCATTTTTCTTGGCCCAGAACATAGGCTTGTATAAATCCACACCAATATTCTATAGGATGGAAGAGCTACAGAAATCAAATGCATTCAGAAGGGATCTTTACCTAGTACAGGAACACATCCAGGAATGAGACAGATATATTCCCAAGGAGAATCAAACAGGTTAAAACTAGTTGTGTTTGGATGCTCATCTCAAAAGAAAAATGAAAGCACTAGTACCTACTGCCAAGTCAGGCCACCTCTTCAACTAGCAATATTAAATTAAGAGACTGAATTTTTTTTACCTGATGGAACTGTGAGCTCTGTATAAAATTTACTGGAGGTTCACTTTGCTTGCTTTTCAATCGTAAAATGTTATCGGCATATCCCCAGCTCAGGATAGCTGACCACTGAATATCAGTACTGTGCATGCTTCTCACACCTACAGGAAGGCATATAATACTGTGACACACATACAACTAAAGAGTTGATCATTTTGATATCAGTCGACAATAAGAACCTCAGGTCCGTGTTTTACCATGCACTAGAATATAAAAAACTCCAAAGTTTCAAAAGAAGATACTTTCTGGCTGAATCTGTAATATAATAAACAGTTTTCAGAGACTACTTAAACATTCAGTGTTCTCCAAGGACAGTTTGCAACCCAGACATAGCTTTTTTGATAAAATGTTGCATCTACTGGGAGTGGAGAAAAGGGGAAGAGGCTGACAATACTTCCAAGCTAGAGACATGACTGTTTATCTCCTAACTTCAAGGAGAATGTTGCTTATTTTTGTTGACTAAACGTGAAGCCACTTATTTTTAAAAAAAACTTCACTACTATACGTCACAAAGAAAATGACTATGAGAATCTGTCTGTACAGTATCAATAAGAATCCCTCTGGGGAGTTTATCTGAAAGGAGAAGATCCTTCACCTCTTCTTTTTACTGATAACTTTCCTCATTCCCTGCCTCTGAAAATGGTTCCTTTCTCCTTTCTGTTGCCACATTTTCTTTTCACTGTTCTTAGTTCTTCTTGGTCTGAATTTGCTGGCAAGTTCTGGAGTTAAATACCCATGTTTAACAAAATGTATCAACTTAATTACAGGATGCCTCTATGTACACTTTTGAAACTTACAAGTAAAATCCGCCTTCCAGGAAAGATACCACACATCTGGAAGCTGTTACTGGATTTATAAATCAATCTTTAGCAAAAGTGACTCCATTTGGGAAGTTTGCCAGAGAATAATAGTAGCATTAGATTTATTTTATTTTATTGTGTTTCATTTTTGTGTGCATTGTGCATGTAGAGAATAAGCACAAATTCATACCTTGCTCCTTGCTATAGATCATCAAAAGGCAAAACTTGCGGGACAAACCACAGATAGCTTTAGTTGGCAAAGCCTGGAGAGAGCCAAACCTTTCTCCATGTGGTTGACTAAAGCAGACAACAGGATCTGGAGCACTTGGGGAACCAACGTATTCTCCCCACTTCAAGCCTTTTATCCATGGTAATGGGCTCTAAAACAAGCACAAATAAGGTTCAAATTAAAAGGTGGTAAAAAGTTTTCAGAAAAATATTATTTCATTAATAAGGGAGAATCATTCATATCACATTCCCATAAGGAATCACATGGTAAGGGCTGCTGAAGTACTCTAAAGATACTAGAAAGACAAGTATGAAGCCCTGTAGTATCATCTAAACTATTAGCTTTAAGGGAGTTCTCACACTTCTTTAAGGGCTGAGATAGTAAGCGTGCAGTTCAGTTAAAAATACTGATTTCTTTAAATGCAAGTATTCAGTTTCTCACTGGGCTTTAGGGAAAATAAGCTTTTGAAGTGAAGATAGTTGAACTGTCCTACAGACAATGAAAAAGTTGAGGATGGAAGAAACCACAGTATGTGTTTAACTACTGTAGGTTTGCACAGATTCCAGAATTCATCACTGAAAGCATAAAATTGGTTAAATGAAATTCTTTCCAGCACCTATTTGCTACAACCAAGATAAAATTCAGATCTTAGTTTGACACAAAATATATCACAAATGCATGAAAATAATTTTCACTATCATTTTACTAATTTTATGAATTTTCTTTACAATATGGGTAGTAAGTTGCAGTTTTAGGAAGGAAACTAAACATAAGGATACAATAACTACAGCATATGAATGTTAATTAAATCATCTTGCAAATCAAAATGGCTTACTGGATATATTATTTCTTTAGTGTGTTCTCTGGTTTCCCTGAAAGCAAACTGCACTAGCAATCCCATGGCAGCAGGAAGTTCTCCTTCCATGATAAGCCTGGATCCAGGTCTGCTAACATGTGCTGCATGGAACAGCTGGCGAGGTGTTTGCCCATACGTTTTTATCATTGTTTCAAGGGCTCTTCGCTGAACAGGATCCTCAACAGCAGAAACATCCATCCCAAAATAGGTCTAGCGAGAGGGGAAAAAAAGGGGGGGAGGAGAGGCAAGAATAAGCTTGTCCAGTTTGTCTTTGGGAAGGATTTCTCAACACATGCACACAAACGTAGACACAGACTCGTCAGTAGTTAAGACCTGGACCAGAAGCCATCCCACAATGGCTGTGCTGACTGAAGAGCCACAGAGGACAGTAACCTTGTCACCATTTCTTTATTGGAGGTAACTACCACTAAGATTTATCCCATGAGCTGCTGCTACATATATATTTCATGACTAATTTCTGTCAAAGAGGTTTTCTTAGTAGACCTTTACTAATCTGTTCAAAATAGGAGTGTTGCTGATAAACAAAAAAATGAAAAAGCTTGTTTTCTATACCTCTTTTTAATTAATGTATTAAAGTTCAGGTTTGGGGTGGGGAAGCAGGAAGAACCTTTGTATTTCAGGAGAGTAGAAATACTATGCTTTCTCTATTTATCTATTTCATGTCTCTAATTGTGTACCTCAGTCACACAAAGACCTTGACTCTTCCCTTCAAAAACCAATGAACACACTTAATATTTGGAATTTAAGGTAGTAACTAAATCAGTACTGAAGCAAAAAAAAGGAAAAAGGAAAGCATTTGGATGGCTACTTGAAAAGAAAAAGCCACCACTTACAGACACTACTGTTTTATTAGGTCTTCCAGCTACAGAATGAACGCTAAACACTCGGAACACACTGGAATGCATTTGAAACCAGGACTGCCCGGCTGAGGAAGCCTTGTGATAGCAGGGGTTGAAGCTAAAGAACACAATCCAAGATATCTATGTTACAATGAAGTAGTGAAGCTCTGGAATTCTTTACATAAAATGAAAACTTATTTGAAGTTAAATTTACTGGAGGGAAAAATGCTCATTACAGGGACAAAACACAAGATGTATGTGAAGAGAAGAACACAAATAATGAGCTCAGGACAAACTGAACTACTTGAATCGGATCAAAAGCTGCAGCACAAGCTGCCTAAATGAAAGGCTTCAGTTGACTGAGATGGAAGCAGGTACACACAAACCCAATACCCGTATACCACTGCTAACAACTATCCAGAAAGTCTAAACCCCATACCTGATCATGCCCCCATACCTATCTGAAGGCAAGAAAGACACACAAATTCACTAAGTCTCACAACAGTCCCTGGGATCTTATCAGTTCCATGTTGAAATAGTTAAAGCCTTCTCTTACTCTTCAACACTGCATGAGCAAGGGATCTTGCTTCATGCTGGATGTTTTCCAAGCAAGTCAGACTGAACTTTCCCCCATTAAGTTACTAAGTACAATGAACACACACAGTACTTAGCAAATACTTACTGCAGGATGAAAGACATTAATAGCCTGAACAGAGGCCTTGCCTTTTTGCTTATAACCAAACACCAAATCAATCCAGTGACAGATTGTCTGGGAAACATGGTCAGACTCCAAAGCCTGACGATGAATCAAGATAAATAGACGAGGATCGTTACGAGCCCAGGGTGGAAGATTGACATGGTTAACTCTGTCACCATTTTGACGTACTCCAAAATCAAAACCTAGAAACAGGGGAGTAAATGTTCCAACATTTTAGCTGACAGCAACTTCAAAAAGGTCTTTACAGGGTTCTAAGAAAACTAGCCATTAAGCACAGTGATTGCTCATCAACAAAGAAGCACCATTAACAAGTCCCCCCAAACACATTCAAGCTGTACATATTCAAATGGAAAAATCAGACAACAGGAAACTCCTTTGCACCTCTGACATTATTATGAAAAAGCCTCCCTTAAGTCCTACATAACAGCTTTTTTTAGCATATCCTGCAAACTTGTGCCAGATCTCTCCCATAAATCTACTACTTCGCATATTCAATCAAGGGATGTAAATGTTCTCAGTTTCAACCGATGGGTTCAACTGTACAGTTGTTTTGGATATATAGTTTTGTTATCCTCTTAGTATACCTTCTCTGTTAACTAGAAAGTCGGGAAGGTAGAAAAATTCTGGGATAAGCTCCTTTACGTCAGTCATTGATTCATACGAAGAGAGTCGCCAGGTTGTATTGGTAGAGTGAAAAGTTCTGTCTGGGATGTCAAAACTTTGATCTGTAAAGAAATCCAAACTGAATTTGTTACATCAATGATGGACACGGTAACAGCTGCACATCTGCAACTTCAAGTAGTTAACTGCTCTCCAGTTAGCTGAGAACATTTAGAATTCTTCTTCCAATTATTGTGTGTTACATATGGACTGCAAGTCAAATATAGGTCAGCTTTTTATTCTACATACACTAAGGTATAAATATAAGATGTACAGCTTTATAGTCTAGCTTGAAAACTTCAGAATGGGTCTACTGTGAAAGCATACCATTTTACTGAACTCAGCTTTCAGAACTGATAAAACTATGCTACACAGAGTAACATACAGCATTCCTGGGTCATTGGGACAAGGCCTAGATGAGAGGCAAGTGCAAGCAAAAGTAACCTTACCTTGATAGGCTAAAAACATTTTAGTAAAAGGTGGCAGCCTAACTAGGAAGTGAAGCACAGTTCCACTGTTGGAATAATGAGATCCGTAGTGATATGGTTGTACAGGGGGCATTGGATCATCCTCTCGTGCTCCTTTACGGTACTCTTCTTCTAAATACTAGAAAAGTAGTCGGGGGCGGGGTGGGGGTGGGGGAAGAGAATCAAACCTACTTAGACTGCATTCCAATAACAAAAATAAGAGCTAGCTTAAGTTGTTTAGGAATAAAACTTAAACCTTTTAAAGGCACATACATTTACAAGTGATTTGGAATCAAATACACTTGAAGTACCTAAAGACACGTGATCATTTTTACAAGCCAGTTAGGTATCAAAATCTTAAGCCAATTTAAATGACCTGTTTTCTGTTATTTATTACTTTTCTCTCCTGCCTCTCCCCCCTCCCCCCTTGTTTTTCAACAAACATTGTACAGGCTTTTCAATACTAAATAGAAACAGCAGTATTTGCAAATACAGCGGACCATGATGATACAGACATAAGTTTGAAGGTTCAGCTGCAGATGCTTTCACCCCCCAGGATCTTGTTATTCCCTACAGCCTTTAAAACATTCAAAAGAGCAAAAAATCAAAGAGCACTGTAATCACAGTAGGGCATGTTCAAATAACAGAGTACTTGAGGGAAAACAGCTTTTTCTGTTAAGCCACTAGTTCCACTGAAGTAATTTCAAATAAACAGCAGTGTTACCTTCCTGATCTTTAGGGATCTTTCAATGTATGTATGTTCATATGTAAGAGGATACCAATTTAACCTCCTCAGCAGTATCCCATGGAAAAACTAAATGGATTTACGATTTCAGGTACAGGAACAAACACAGGCTCCAAGCATGTTATAAAGCACTTCCCAGGAAATGCAGCATACTGGAAATGTGAATTCCATAGACAAAAAAACCCTGCATTTGTGGTTTCTTTTCCCCCACGAATATACATTTAAAAAGAGTAAAGTTTCCATATCATTTATCAACAGGAAATGGGCAAGAAGCAAAAAAGTTATCCAGATTACCTTATAAGTATCCACATAACGATCCTCTTTTTCTTTAGACTGCACAGCTATTGGTTTGATCAGATTTCTGTAACAGAAGTAGTACTGATATCTTGTCATTTTTATAAAGATGTTGCTTCACACCATTTAATAATGCATTATTAAGAATAATGCCTTTAATATCACCAAAATGACAAGCAAAACTTAATAGCATTTTACAAGACAGTTCAGAAAATAAAAAGGCCACTTTTAGTTAGTGCTAAAGGCAAACTCGGATCCACAGGCTACGCCATAGGACAGTAACAGGCAAGCAAATAGCGAGTGCCTCTGTCAAATCAGAGGCATCGCAAAGGCAAAGACTTTGTGCACACAAACGTTGAATCTGCTTAACAAATTTGTTAGGGTGGGACAATTCACTTGGATCTATTCACAATGAAGACAGTATGATTTTGTAACTGGCCAAATAATTCATGGTATTACTTCCTGTTCTATTTAACCTTCACTAATTAGCCTGGAAGTCTTCAGTCTCATGAATTTAAACATACAGCTTTGATTTAAATCCATATCCTATTAAGACAGTATATAAGTCCAATTGATAGCATCCTTTGAATATACATACTCATAATACTAGGCATTTTATTTAAATATCCAAGGTGAAGCATCCACTTATTGTAAAAAACCCAAGTTACTATGGATGAGGCTTGTCCCTGAATAGTTCCATTCATGTACGTGTGCAGTTTAGTACAAAGAAGTAAAAGCTATACTGGGTGATCAGGTCAAGTATTTGGAAATAACCAATTCCAAACATTTCATATTACCTATATACTGATGGATCATTTAGGTCCAGTGTTTCATTGGTGTAGTCAGAAAGTATAAAAGGAAATACTGGATATTGCATGAGATCATTGAAGGAACGGCCCGCATGTTTGTTTAAATGAGTCAGATATTCAAAGTTAGTAATCTGTCCTGTGCACCACAGATGGGTCAAAGCAGTAATGTTTCCATATTCCAAAATGTTAGGCAAATTGTTAGTTAAGATGTTGTGGTACACATCATCACGGACCTAGAAGAAAATACCACAGATTTAATCATATAATTTAAAAAGCTTCAAACTACCAAGACTTAGTAAGTTTCTCTCATTTTTTCAAATTTCCATATATCTTTGTAATGAAATAATGTTTAGCATTACTAAAATTCTTTGATGTCTTGATACATGAGATGCGTTTTACAACAGGATTGTGTTTGTCTGGAATTCTAGCTGAACAAAGTTTTTTCAAAGCTATCAGGCAGAATTTAATTAGTCCATGCAACAGGTCTCCTTTAAAACTAATGCATGAACGTACATGTTATGGAGGCACAGCAAAATGCTTTAATATACTATTAGGCATCAGTGCCACATTACCTTTGTGTTATCAAAAGCCAGAAGTAAAGTTCTGCCATTTGTTAGAAATATTTCCACAGCATTGTCTCTTAACTGCCACCAGCGCTTATGAACTTCCTTAATTTCCTCATAGGTCCAAGAAAATGATGCTGGTTCAGTTTCTCCATGAAAACTCTGCAGAATTTGCAATTGAAGAAGTTATTTTAAATAGTAAATTTTCCAAACAAGAAATCCTTGAATGCAACCAGTTTACAGCCATACAGCATATTGGTAAGGCAAACTTTAATTTTCCTGTGATTCTTTAAGACCTTGTTGTGATGTTCTTCGTACACGTTTCCCATCCTCCACTGTCCTCAAGGCAGTGGGCAGAACATCATGCACGCTCCTCAGCTGCTCCAGTTCCCTAGCCAACACTAGCACGCAATCCCATACTTTCTCAGGCTCTTAGGCTAAAATACTGGACAGCCCACCAGAGCAAGCAAAGCATTGCCACGAATCCCAATTCTGACAGTTCTATGAAGGACAAAGCAGCAAAACAGCTGGTAACATCTTAAACCACAGGAGCTGTGTGCTTAGTGGATGCAAGAAGAGCTCTCTGGAAATAGCTGAAAACTTTCAGCAGTATAACCCATGTCTTGATTATTATTTTTAAGCATCTGTTGGATGTATAAACTTAAATAATATATCAGAGCCTTTGTATATCAGAAGGATTATGTCAGTTCCAGTTTCCTCCATGAAACAGTCATCTCTCGTATAGGATAAGAGGGATGCTAGAATATCCTATATAATGGAGAACTCAAGAGTCAGATGCTGTAGAGTACAGCACAATTCATACACTTGCGAGTTTCTCTACTTCTGGTGCTCCAGCTTCCAGTACGGCAAGTTACCTCAGGTGAGACCAAAGCAAGCTCTGTGAACTTACGCTGATGAACTCAGAGCGATGGACAGCAAGATGCAGAAGCCTCCCCACATCACTCCATCCCCATTCCCTCCCAGCCCCAGGCCAACATCATTCTTTCCTGTTTTCTGCTATCACCACTGATTCCACAGCCAGGGGTAACAGAAGCAACACTGAGCCCAAACTAATCCGTTTGGCTGGCCTTGGCCAGAGACCTCTAATTCTAGTACTCCGCAACCTCAGTGGCAGTAGACAGTCACAGTTTGGAAAAGTTAAAGCTGGACAATATGCTCAAATACTTACTGAGTTTTCAATTGTGTCTGAAGCATTGTCTTCAACAAAATACATGCCACATTTTCCTGCAGGAAAAAAAAAAGTTGCAAGAAGGTACATGATATTAGTATTTGTATAATGCATCTTAGTGTTACATAAGCAGTGTTCAGTAGTTAAGGATACTAAGAATAGTACCCGGGCAAGACAGTACTTGACAGAAATAGAATTTATCATTCCACATCTTTTCGCAAGTGGTCTGCAACTTTAAAACTTAACTGTTGTCCAAATAACACTCAGGCAAACTGTAGGGAAGAAAAGCAAATCTGATCTACAAAGTATATAATGCACAAGAAGTCAGTCAACAGCTCAATTACTTAACCACACACAAACCACAAAACAGCAGAATCTTATACAAAAAAATATACTTATGAGGACTGAAAATTCAACTTACCTAGCAACAGTTCACCAGCAGTCTCTCTAGAAGGTGCTACACTTATACATCTTCGATTAACTCTGCAATATTTCAAAGTGTATTATTGCTTATGGATTTCTGTACCTTTCAGCATGTACCCAAAACTAATGGCTTCAAAGCCTACAGTTGAAGACAGACTTTTCAACACCATGACTCTAATGGTTCAAATCCCAAGGAGGGAAAGAAAGCAGAACCTCGATTTTCTAGCCTTGCACATTAGTGTATTTGTATTTATTTCTTTGTGTGTTCTTTGCAGTTATTTTAGGCAGTATTAGTGTCCACAATCAGTGGTAAATTGACACAACTGTGGAGTGAGTAATACAACGGTAAAAGCAGAGAGGATGAAAACATTTGCTTTTGAACACTGATGGCAAGACCTACCAGATCTAGTAGCACTGCCTATCTTAGATATGTAAGTGACAAATAAGTAAAGAAATCCCATCAGATTATCCCACAGAAGTGCCATCCCCATATCACACCAGGCAGTATTTGCTTTTACTGATTTTTGAAGTCATGGAGATAGATTGTTTTAAGACTCAGAAAATGTACATGTTGGTAGCTCTGATCTTTTGCTTATGAGTATAGCAAAAACCCTACACTTTTGGACATCTCTTATCTCACTTTTTGCGTTTTTTAAAAAAATGTTTATTTAGACAAAAAAGCAAGGAGAACTGTTTCTTTGGAATGGGAGAAGGTGGGAATGGGAGGTAAGTGCTATCCAAATCTTACCTTATGTGTTCACTTGCAGCTTTGTCCTTTACAGTAGAAGAGTGAGAAGAATGTGTTTTGTCTTCAAATAGATAAGATAATGGAGTTTTTATCACACCTATAAAAACCCACAAGTAATAAGGCACTAGCAGTTATTACAATTCAGATATCCTCCTCAAAGATGTTATAATTACCTTCCTGTTTCTGCCTGTCTGGGAGAAGGTACTTGTTTGGAATAGTTAAGTAGCACCTCTGCAAGCGGCGCCTCTCTCTGTTTGGGCCCTCTGTTGGATCCAGTTGCCAAGAAGTTGGGTAATAGACTGGGTCATACCAGAGTGCTCTAAAAAAAAAAAACCCAAACCAAACCAAGCAATAAAAACCAAAACCCCCCAAAATTACATTAGAGTTTGACAGAGGCAGTATATAAGCTTATTCATTCTGTTTTTCTTTAAAATAGTAGAAAGGCAGAAGTTCCACAGTAGTACACTGGGCAATTATTTCTGAAAAAGTATCAAAAGACTGAATTCTGTAGTTTATTTTCATGAGCTATCCCATTGACTGATACTTATGAGCTACTTCTGTAAGACTGCTCTTGAAGTTACTAATTCTGTTGAAAACAGCAATACAATGCACCCGATACTGTATTTCAAGAATTCAGCTGCTGCAAACGTGACATAATACTAGTTCTGCAGTGGTAAAAATAATATTGTTTGGTTTCTTGACAAGACTTCACATCTTTTCCTCTATGCAGATTAGTGAACACAGTATCTGGATGCTAATGTGAAATACATTATCCAAAAAATGGTTGTTTTACTCTATCAATGTAATGCAAGTTATAAAAACTTTGACACTCCTCATTCTATTAGGCACAGCAAAATATATCTAACAAAAAACCTGTCTAAATGGCACAGAAGTACTACTTGGCTACTCACCTTAGGGTAGGAAATAGGAAAATAAAATATTTTACAAGTCTTTAATCATCAGATGATTAGCAAAAGTAAGTAATTCTAATTTTAATATCATCTATGGTTCATGTGCCTCTAAGTAGAAAGAGAAGCCCATGTCAGGCATCCAGTGTCTCTCTCTTGCTCTTTCGCTCTTTCACTGCGATGAGAGAATAACCTACCGATCATGGGTAAGCTGCTGAACAAGTTCCTGCCAATGTCTGCTGGCACTTAGCTCTGCCTTGTACATCCCCCTGATGTGCTGGATTACTCTCTTCCTTTCCATTCCTTGTGACAGAGAGACAGCTTGTGTGATGTCTCCAGCTATTTTAGAAATGTCTTTAGATTTTGTATCCAGACGTTGAAAGAGACTGAGAAAAAAAAAAAAAAAGTTGTTTTAAAATGTCAAACACATACACTGAAAAGTGAAGGCAAGACACCAAAACCCCTTATAAAGTACCATCAGTTTGGCAGTAGATATCCATAGTTCCCGTGTTACAGCAGATGCAGAGCAATTTAGCCTACATAAGTTTCACAACTCATTAATACCTTCTGCTTCTTAGTCTTCAAAAAAAGCTATTCCTTGTGACCAAAAGACAAGACGAGCCAATCAGAAGATCAATGCCTATAAACTAGCATACTTGACTAATTAATGTATACTCATTACAATAAAAATCTGAAGTAGGAACAGTGATTTACCACTGCTCAAACCTCTTGTTATTCAACACAGTAAAGTCTTATCACTTCTCTGGACAAACTTGACTAAGCTGACCTTTACACCTACAACAGTTGCCTACATTGAAGCACGTTGTGTGTACATCTCAGATCTGATTTTTTATGGCAAAGCCTGAAATATAAATTAATGGAAAGAACCTCTTAATCCACCACAAGCTACCAAAATTTACATTATGCCAAGTAGCAGTAGTCTACGTAGCTCACAAAAATGTTCAAATATTATGCTGAATATAATATTGTATTCATTGAAGATCAAGGTTAGTTGCAAGGACATGTGCCTTACACTTAATTGCACAGACCAAGCAACAGGAGAGGTGACTGGACAGAAAAAAAAGCTGTAAAACTAATGGTGAAATGCCAAATGTGCAAAGAATGATTCGGTATTCTGAAGTTCACACAATGCCATTTATTGTACAACCTATCAAAATGCATATGCCTATAATCAAGCTGGTTTTATAATGGTAAAATAAAAAACTGAAAGTTAGCAGTGCTGTTAATTTGAAAGTAATCAAATTAGAAATACCTACAATAATCATATAGGCAACTTCACGATGGGGTGTGCTGAACAGAGAACATTCTTAAGAGTTCTTGAAGCCCCTTTAAGAAGGCACTTACTTTTGCCGATTATTAGCCATTGTCTTGTCCCAAGCAGCTTTGTTTACACCTTCTTCTATCTCATATTTCTTCTGATCCTGAATGGAAGTTTTATACATTACTTTTTTTTGTTTGTGGTGGGTTTTTTGTGTTGTGTTTTTTTTCCCCCCAGACAGATGAAATAAGGAAGCAGAGCTGAAGGATGGATATCCCAATTTAAAAAAAGGAAGACTGACAAAAACTGTTCAACCTTCACAGCATTTAAAACTATCAAGACTTCATTTTCACTCACTGCAGTTTTATTACATTTAGATTTTTTTTTTTTTGCAAGGAACCATAAAAGTTATTTTCCTGATGATGAGAGATACCAGTAGCTTATTAAACTCTCACCTTTGCCTGGGTTCAGTAATACGCTTAACCGAGACACATCAACATTTGAGCTTGCTGTGAAGCACTGGGTATGTGACAGAAACATACAGAACCCAAAGAGAATCCCCCAAAAGCATAAGCCATGCACCAAGCAAAACAAAACTGCTATCTGCAGTAAAACTCTGATCTCACGTAACAGCCAATTTTCTCAAATATACCCAGTTTTTGAAGTAAAATTTTTATTCACAAACCTCTTTCAAAGCTTTTATTAGATCTGGTTTTGGTCGTGGACTCAGGGGAATGCATTTATAGCCACAACATTTTAATGTATTCACAAAGTCTCCTACTGCTCTTTGTTCTTCTTTGGTCATTTCATCACTGTGATTGTGCATTAACTCACATAAATAGAGCACTAATTTAGGTCCATGCTAGAAGATGAAAAGAAGGGAAGAGGGGAAGAGATGTACAGTCATTTCCACAATACAACAGTGAGCAGGTTTTTTCCTCCAATGTTATTCCCTTTTCTAGCCAGCCTGGACAGATTTCTTCTACTATTTTTTCTGTGACTTACAAGAAAATGGCTGCTTTAAAGTTGGAAGACAAACTTTCATAAACCAAGAAAGACCATGCTGAATTTAATCCCCCACATGATAAAACTTCTCCCAGTATCTTGTGACTTTTCAAATGGCTTACAGGAAAGCTACGTTTTTTTCCAAGTACTCAGCTTCTGCAGCCTTGTTTATACTCCAGAAAATATGTGCCAGACACTCCTAATTTTGCCTGCCAAGAATGCTATGCCTTGTTTGATTAATCAAATTAGAGCTGACAGATAGTGAAGTTAAGCAGACACAGGCCATAAATGCATTCTATGTGACACTGCCCCCAAAGAAGCCATTGCTAGTATATCAGCTCTTTGCTTATTGGTGAAAGTGTTAATTTAATTGAATAATGTACATATGATCAGAAATGCATAAGTGTTATAGGTTCATCCAATAAGTACTTTCTCTTAGTCTACAGTGACTCAAACTGGGGCATGTTTTACATCATTTATTTCATTCTTGCAGTTCCTGAAGATCTCAAACAGCAACATTCCTACCCAATTCCTGATCATGGCTCTAAGAAATGCTTTCTGTCAAGCTTGCACTAAGAGTAAAATCAAAAATAAAAGTTTTTTTCCTGACAAACCCAGTAGATCAGGGAGAAACTTTTCAGCTATTTAAGAACATAGAATACACAATCCCACTTTAAGAATTCATAAAGGCTAAGTAAGAAAAGATAGATTACTGCTCTGACTGAGGACTGCCTGCCTCTTAAAAATCTAGTGGCAATCTGTTCATGCAAGTTTCAAGTTAAGAGTTCCAAAGCAAGGATAATTCCTTCATTAATCTGTTTTTCAGGGTACTTTAACTTCTAGCATCCTCAGTAAAATTCTTCATGTTAAAACTAGTACCTTTTCTTGTTTCTTCACTACACAGGAGATGATGTTCGAGGTGCTACAGAGTCAACATGCCCAGACATAATCCTATCTTGCCTCTTACAAAACTACTTACCCTCAGGATAATATAGCAATTGCAGAACTATACATAGGCATTTTGTATGACATAACTTTGTCATTGCACCAACATTGCTAAAACAGCAGTGAACAACTTTAGCCACATACAGTTCTAAGTAATTGTAAAATGTATTCTTTTTTTTGTTTACAAGTTTTACAAACTTCTCAAACGCTCTTGAACTTACTTGCAAAGTTGGGCTAAGACAGTCACGCATAATCTCTGGATGGTTTATTTCATGTGCCATCTCCAAAGCCTGCTTCCTCTCTTGCATTGGCCTTGCTGGAGACAAGTTGTGCACAAGAAGCCTCCCAAGTTGTGTACGGAATGTATCCTTACATGACAAGAGGATTCTCTTCCACTGCTGCTTCGGTGCATTCATTCTGCTGGTGCCCTAAGAGACATTTTTTTAATATTATAGGGTTGGGGCTTCCTTTTACCATATTTTTCACATTACAAAACACACACACAGTTAAGACGATAAAAGTGTAAGACAATTTCTCCACTAAAATAAAGTGTTTAATTTCAGTTTACTGATATGAGTTAAAACATGTTCTACTAAAAATGAAAGAAAGGTTTGTTCATTCTAATAAAATAATCATTTTTCTCTCAATCTGCCAATATTAGGAATGCAACTCCTAGCTAAATTGGATATTCAATTAGAGGGATTATACGACAATCGAAAAAGTGAAAATTGTGATGTAGAGGGCTTAAAGAAAAAAAAAAAAAAAAAAAACACACCACGTTTTTCCTATTTTAATGAATAGCCCTTCTACATTAATCACTAGTTTCTGAATGGATTACCTCAAAAGATTAGAAACCAGGCATTGGATTGAGGTGCTTGTGCTCATGAAAAGAAACCTGCCATCTTTGAAAAATGACAGAAGTATGGCATGATAGAAAGATAACAGATGTAACAAACTTAATTTTCCAGAGCCAGAAAGAAAATTCAGTTGAACTACTTTTTATAAAGATGACCTAAAAGAAAGAGAGGCAAGAAACAGTAAACTAAGTTTTCCAATAAAACCATTTCAAACTACTCAAGTGAAACCTGATCATCTTGGAAAGGTTGACAAGCTAACACCTGTACGCTAGAAAAGAAAACAATCAGCTCTTTGGCAACAATTGGGAAAAAGAGAAAGTTCCCCTTCCTCCCCCAATTACATCATCAACTCTAAAATATGTTATAGACACAAACTGCTCCAACTCTCATTCATCTGTGGATGCACAGATCACGTTTTATAGGTTCCAGCAAACCTAAAACTTGAGGTTTCGGGGACAAAGCAAAGTATAGACTACACAGGAATCTACTTAACCTTCATGTGCTTGTTCAAGAACCAGAATTTAGGTAAATGTTCAGGTAAAAAATCAGGACAGATGCGTTTATTTTACAACTGCAGGGTAACTGAGAAGTGAACTGAGTTTTTAATACCACAGCTGAAATGGAGAGGGGCAGTAAGACAAGCATTTATGGACAGAAGACTTCATGCATAAGAAGTGCCTAATAAAGTAACCTTATGAAATATACTTTAATGTGGACAACATCTGATTACTTACAATGGATACTTTGATTCCTTCCATCAACATTTTGAACATTTCTTTAAGAAAAGGATTTGTTTTGGTGGGCAATTCTTGCTGGCTTTCCTCTTCAGGAACTTCCAGCTGGGATGCTGAAAGTCTGCTTTGACTTATTGTTTCTGTTATGCCCAGTACATCAAGGCACTCTTCAGTAGATGCTTAAAATTTAAGATGCACATATTGATCAGCACCATCTCAAGCAAGATAATCCTATGATCCTTTAGTTAGCATTAAATCAAATATTGCCTTTACTACTACTACCTTTATTTTAAATATCAGAAAGTATTCCTTATTTCAATTCCCTTATGAACCAATTTATTCAGCATTTACAGTTAATCACAGAGCCATTCAATTCATTGTCCCACATGCTAAACTCTTTCTCTTGCTTCTGTGGAATTTGAACTAGCCCCCAAAGTCATGAAGTCTTGCTAACAAATGTAGCCATTCCACAGAAACATGCAAACTGACAGATTTTAAGAGAGCAGATGCTCCCTTTGGCAGAGTTAAATCCTCAGGTAATAAGTCAGGCAGTTGACACATGAATGGACAAATGTAGAATTAAAATAACTTGTTCAGTTCATTCAGCTGAAAACTGTATCCAGATTGTCAGTTACGTAATCTTGTGAGACTAATCACTGACAGAATGCTGTTTTATGGTTAAATCCATTAAACTAGCATCAATGGCATTACTTCCTCAAAAACTTTGCCACTCCAGAAGCAAAAAAAACATTTTTCATACAGCACTACACTGGCTCTGTCAAAACAGGAAGGAACAAAAAGAAATCCTACCTAAATAAATGAGCCTGTTAACAGCTAGAACAGTTAGCCTCTGTAACCTTTGTACAAACTCAGTTTCAGTGGCTCGGATAGGATTTTCTTGGCTCATTCTCCGCTGCATCATCATGTTGAATTCCTCACTTGCTAGTGAGCGCATTTTCATCAGCAGAGCATCAGACTGAGCAAGTGAAAACTTTCTGGAGCCTTTAAACAGAGAAGCATTAATAGGATCCTACTAAAATGGCCAAAATATTAATCACCTCAGCAACTGTTTTCATCCAAAGAGTTCACATGATTTAAAAACAACATTGAAGGGAACACAAACACCTAAATGACGCTTGTCTGTAATTTCAAATAGAAAAAATTACAAGAAATATATACAACTCAAGCAGAGACACCATGAAATGAGTTAGTCTCAAGATAAGATTTACTGTACAACTTACATATTTTTCTGTAAAGGGGATTCTACAAAAGTTGCTTTTATTCCTGTTCTAAAGGATTAAAAGTTAATACTGCAACAAAAAAATTATTGCATATTGGAAACTAGCTTTATCAGCACAAATGAAGAGTCAGTTACATTAACAGCTTATAAACACACACATTTTGTACCATACCCATTACTACTAGTTTTGAAAAAATACTATTGTGAACTAGTAATATTCCTTAAAGTTTTATTGAAACAAACTGGTGGGCCTTGACTGTATTTGCTTCTTTTGGAAATAACTATTTTTATCTTTAGTGCCCTACAAGATTCACTGATATAAAAATATTTTCACTACGTTCACTAGGATGGAAAGGGACCTCAAAAGCTAACTATCAAGAAAAACATAGTAAACAGGGAGTAATAGTGGTTGGTTGGTTTGGATTTTTAAATAACTCCAAATACATGACAGATTTTTAAATTGTATCTTCTACAAAGTCTTAAATGAGTCTTCATTTATATGAGACATACAAAATCAATTTCCAGGCAGAAGACTCCAAAACCTTTACACAATGATTCACAAGTTACCAACTATGGACAAAGCATTACTGCTAAAGCTAGAACTGCACAAAGGTTTTACAAGTACAACCACGGTGGAATCTAGGAATCTTACACTCCCAACTATTAATTTGGAGTGCCAGGTATTTACTTCAGGATGATCACTAATTAAAGGTTGTGCAACAATGCAATCCCCACATCATAGCTGTGTTAAGATTACAAGCATTCACTATTTCGGTATTTCCTTACTGTGGTGAGGTTGGCTATTAAAACTGCTATGAACTGAGCAACCTGATCTAGTTGAAGAAGATGTCTCTGCTTATTGCGGAGGCATTGGACTAGATGACCCTTAAAGGTCCCTTCCAACCCAAAACTATTCTGTGATTTTATTAATTACTTTAGAAACATCTTTACTAAGGAACTTGGGAATTGAAGAGACTCTCAGAAGAAGGTAATATCCAGCTTTAGACACTGCAGTAAGAATAAGGTGACTGAGGTTTCATTTTCATACTCCACTGCCTCCTCCTAATACAAAACCCCCACAAGTTCAGTTCAATAGGTACAGGCTACACTATTATAAATATATATACACCTCTATTGATTTATAAAGCCCATTCACAGAAAAAGCAAAGCAACAGGACTCATTTGTTGTATCACTGAAATTACAGTTTGAAAGTAACATATACAGGAGAAAGTACAAGAAAAACGTACTTTTGCTACTTACCAGCAATGCCTTTACGCTTCTGAAACATGGCACGATGTGATGCAGATGGCGATGGGACTGAACCAGCCTGCTCCTGAGCATCTTGGCTTGCTGTAGTTTTTATTAATTCAATAGCTGCTTGAAGAACTCTTAACTGTAGAACAACTGCCATATCTACAGAGAGAGGCATACAAAGAGGACACGACATTTTCTTTACAAGCCTTCATGACTTTTTACCAGATGTTTGTAAAAAGTAAGGAACAGACCAAAATGCATCAGATCCGTAAAATTCTCAATTCCAAGGAAGTTGCATAGAAAGTCACCTCACTATTCCACAGACAGAGCACAAGTGAGTTCTCATGGAAATGCCATTGAATTTGATTACTCTGAAATAAGCTAAATGAAACTATATAGAACACTTAGATTTAAATACCCTTAATGAACTTTTACAGTTACTGTTTGTTCAGATTAGCAGTACACAATTCTTTACCACAAGGCAGGCTCCTGAGGAAAACTGCTATTTTTGAGAACCATTTAAAAAAGAAAGAAGATCCATCACCAGAAATCTCCCCCTTCTCCCTTGGCAGGAATATTCATTTAAACAAACAATTATCAGTGGGGAAGGGATTTACTTCTCCAGTCCCACAACCCCAAAAATAAGCAGGTAACTTACTTTGCATCCTTGCATTTTTACTATTTTGAAGATGACCCAGCAGCACAATGAGGTCTTCAATAACACGAAAATATTGAGAACCTGAGGAGCTGCAGGCATGAATTGCAACTGCTACCAGCAGCTGTTGTATATCGCATGCAAGTAACTTGTAGTCATTCAAGGGAATGCTGCAAACAAAGTTGTAGTTACCAGAAACATGACAATTCTAGTAGATTGTAACCCATAACAAGACCCATTACTATTTGCCTTGCTACTTCTGCCAACCACACCTAATATTATATTGTACTTCATATAAAACTGTTACTGTTGAAGGCTAGAAAATTGTAATCGAAGACACTTTAGTGTTAATTTTTGGATTGGATGCCTGCAAATCTTTGTGACAATCTTAATGATAGAATCTCTCAAAGTTTTATTAGACAAGCAAAGATGTATATTATTATCAGATTTCTAAGTTAAAGATCACATCTGAAATCCTGTATTTCTCAAAAAAGAAAAGTCAGGATAATATCTTATTTTGTAACTATGCTGAATTAAAACTATACTGGGGTAAAGAAAAATCTATTTCATCAGGATACCAACTAAGAAAATAAATTAACAAAACCCTACCTCTCCTTCCTGCACTGTATAACCTTTCTTAAAGTACAGAATATTTGTAATGAAATCATTTAAGTTACTCAAAATCTCAAATATTAAATCACAGGCAGCATCGGAGAGACTTTTCCTGCAGTTTTGACATTGGCTACAGATACAGTAGAATGCTATCATCTCCTGGGCCTTTACCTTCAGGTGAGGTTCATTAGGAAAAGCATCCAAAGTGTACATGATGTGTCAAACTTGCATTTTTAAAAGGTATTTCACTTGAAAATTTAAGGTACATAAAGAACATTTTATGTCCAGTGTATTCCATTCTTTGAACTGAGTATCATTCACTTACAGGTATAATTAAAGCTAAAGACCACAAAACAAGTGTTATTTTGTACATGTTCTCTGATTATTTTACAATGTAGTAAGAACACAATATATTAATTTTTGCTAGACTTAATGTTGTGCCTGGGCTACTTTATAGCAACTGATACTATACTCACTTTGTTTCTAGTCCGTTGAGAGCAGCCAGCGTATTACACAACACGTAGAGCAAACCATTATCAAGCAGTAGATCTGCAACTTTTGAGCAGGAATTTATGATTTGCAGCAGGAGGCAGAAGCACTTATGCAGCAGAACATTATCATACAAAGAGTTCTCTATAAGACCCAGAACAGGAATGACACACCATTTTTGAAAGAGTCCAACATTCTTGACATCTTCCAGATCAAATCTATTAAAATAAATGTGAGTGAGTGACGTCCTTAAAATAGCAGCCTAGCATAAGCAGCTGTAATGCCAGTCTATGTGAGTGTTTTGACAAAGACATAGATGGCAGCTTCCTACGTTTCACTGCAGTAATGATAACTGTCTACTAAAGGAAATAAGAGCAAAACAAACACTTCAAAGAGCCATACGGAAATTAAGTGTCTAAAAAGCGTTATCTGAAGTTTCAGCTAACTACCAACTATCTACAATATAGATTTCATGAAAACAGAGGGAGGGTTTTTAATCAGTGTAGAAAAATATGACTCATCATCTTTCCAGTAATAAGTATTGCAACTGGCACAGACACTATCAAGAAACCAGATACAGCTTGGCATCAATATAATAAGCTGACAGCAGGTTTGATATCCTATATCCATTACTGCTGAAGTTTAATTAGGTTTGGCAGCTTTTGACTTATTCCAATTATAGAACTTGGAACAATGCTTCTCCCTTCTATTACTTATATATTAACAAATTAGATTACTATGTAAGGTTATCAGCATATCATGACTTACAAACAAACCTAAAAGATTGCCATAAGAATTACCTTTTCAGCCCCATGATCAATCCTGAGGGAATAACAGTTCCCTGCTTTGGGGCTAATTAAGCAGCCAGGTTTATGTCTTGCAACTAAACAAGAATATTTTTGGGGGAGCTGAAGATGAGGCCAACAGGCAGAAGTAATTTCGCTACAAATCCTGCAGAAGCAACAACTGAGAAAAAGCTTTTTGCAAGATTTTTGCACTGCTGACTATACTTGGATGCATGTTCTCCCTGTACAATCATTAAGTAGTCATACTAATTCTAAAAAAACCCCACAGTTTACTTAGATAATTGTCTGCTTAAAGATAATCTCCTTTCCTGTCAATATGAGGTGGATCTTCAGTTCAAAGAAACAGTGTACCCGTCGGATTTTCCCTAAAGGAAATATGGATTTAAACTCAGGGCCAAGCCAAGGAAGCAGCTGTGGCATCAAGCTTTTTCCTTAACCACCTACCAAAATCTAGTGATTACTGCTTAATACTTCTAAGGATATAAATCAGAATTTCATGCAGGATCAGAAAGAATAGGAAGAGTTAAACTAAAGAGAGGACATTCAAAGTGCAAAGGCCACTGAGGCCCTCAGAAGGGCTGAGGGTTTTGAAGATCCCAGCTGACAGCACCCATCACATAAGCTGTTTGTAAGCAACTTCAGGGGCCATACAATAGTCAGAAGTTTGATACATTTAAATGTTAAAGCTACAAGCAAAACATTTCAAAACAGTTTTGAAGGAACTCTTTATGGTTGACAGCTCCTAGGAAAAGAACAGTAATTGGAAAACTATCACATCCTTGCCTCCAGCAGCAGAGTTTACTGCATGTAGCTCAAATATTAAGTTACAGAACACAAAAGCAAAGCATTACTTACTCTTCATCTAAGCCAACAGAGCGGCCAAAGAGCATTTCCAAAAAGCACTCTACAACTTCCTGAGTCCCCTGGTGAAGGTACAGCTGGTTGGCCAGCAAGGAGAAGCCACGATTCTTTAAGAATTTCTCCTTCTGCTCCCTCCTTGCTCTGTTGAAATATGCATCCAACAGCTAAAAATAAATGCATAATTTTATGTAAGATTTAAACATTTAACTCCCTTGAAAGTTACATTCTTGTCTGATTTGAACAGTTTGAAATAAAAATTTTAAAAATTCCAGATTAAAAACATCAAACACACTATTGCAACTGCCATCTATGCTGCCATTTTTACAACCAATAGCTGACTTAGTCCTTTAGGTCTGAAGACTTAGATTTTTTTAGTCCAGTTTGGGGGAGATGAAATCATACACAATACAGTTACAGAATACAGAATACATTCAAACTTATTGTTAAATCCTGCACTTTGGTGTGTATGCAAGTACATGCATGATTTTTTGGATCATTTTGTTAATAAAGCCATATAATCTTATTCTTCAAGTTAAAATACAAATCTACTCAAAGTTTTTCATCTACATAAAGTTATCATCCAGGAAGATTGTCTTTGTCAATACTACAAGTATCTCCAAAACCATTTTGAAGCCTCAAGTCCATGTTCAGTCCACAAATGTGTGGATGACTCCCTGGAATAACTGGAAGTCAATCGTGTCAGGAGTTAAAACTTTGCTTGCACCTTAGTTCAACATAGTGCATCTGTGGTTTATGTTGAAAAGATGGTCACCAACTTTTTCTGCATTGTTGTTTCCATTTACATCAGTAATGCTGTCATATGATCCTAAGACCTCTAGCTTAGATCATAGACTGTACTTATCTACTGAAAGATTCCATGTGTTGTTTTGTTTTGTTTTTTTTAAGTCTGGTGGAAACATCTTAAAATTCAGAAGTAAACCTAGAAAAAAACCCCAAAATTTAAAAAAAAAAATAACAAAATTTAATGTTTCCAACATGTTAGCTAAGCCAGTTCACAAATTTTTAGCTGAACACATTTCATATGGGCCTACTTTAATGACGCCTTGTTGTATGAGTGGAGATGGGTGGTTCACAAGTACTATAAGATAATCAGGTTGGATAAGTTTGTCCATCACATCTTCTAGCATGATATCTGGTAGGATTAGGAGAACTCCACGCAAGAGGTCATATAATCCACAACAGATAAGCACAAGACAGTCTTCTGTACATCTGAAACCAGAGGAATATGTTTTACCACAGTTTACATCAGGAAACATTAAAAAATAAATAATTGTGAGCTACTCTTTGACAAGGAGGAAATCTAGCAAACATTTTTCCAATAGTCCACCCTTTATTAACAGTTACTTTTGGGTGGCAGATAGCAAAAAAGGATAATCTGACCAGAACTACTTGCTTGAGATTTTTTTGTAAGCTAGCATAAGTAGTTCCCACTCCTACTGTGGATAGCTAAATTCCCAATTTTTGAAGTTTGCTATGTATGTAACACAATTCTATAGACTAAAAGCTTAATGAATTGGTTTATAACAGCCATTGAAAATATTTCCTTAATTTTCAGGCTTCTGATTGTTGTAGAATAGTAATCAAGACCAAGAACTGTGAAATTAAGGATCACATACTGAGCTACTGTTAATTTGTTATTTTGTTTATCTGCTTACCTGTCATCAGGGCTTTCAGATGATTTTTGGGTATTCTCATTAGCTGAAGAAAAAGCAAGACTCTCCCAGTCTTCAGGAAGTACATTCTTGTCAGCAAAGCTTGGCCAGCGAGCAATGGTTGATGATCCTCTGTGAACAGAAAATGCTAAACCCAACCCTGCAAAATTACTCTGATTCTTCTGAAATGAAGGCAGTCCCTTCAGATTGTCTGGACGACGTAGTGACGGCTCAGCTGCAGCACCACCACCTTCATTACATTTCAGGTCTGCATCTGCTTCTTTACTCTCAAATGCATTTTCAGATAACTCTTCTTTTGCAATATCTTCAAATGTTTCAGCAGATGTTAACTCTGAATCACAAACTGTTTTTGCAGACTCACAACTGCTAAGAAAGAGTTCTTCCTGTACTCTCTTTACAGTTTCAGAGCTTCCTGAAAAATCAATTTTACCCTGGAGATCAATGTAGTCAAGCTTGCCAATAGTCTGCAGGTCATCAAGGCTCTTTCCCATTCTTTCAGTTAGTCTTCTTCGATGAACTTGAGGTGAGGAAGTAGGAGATGCTGGTAAGCTTTTGCAAAGCCTTTTAGGTGTCTGAGAGCTTACCTTCTGCTGTACACTAGCCTTGAAAGCATTCCCTAGAGAAATAAGGATATCTTTAGCATTCCTTTTGCATTAGAAATTAGCTTTTCCCTCAATGTTATACTCCACATACATTTAACACAGTGATGGCCCAAGCTAATTTTATGTGGCAAAACTGATTCAGCACCTGGCATGGCTCAGATTTGGCCAATCAAGTAAACTATTACACAGCCATATATTTAGCAAGTCTCAAACAAATCTGAAAGATACATAAAATGCAAAATAATTTGTGCAGATATACTGGAGTTTCTGGAGTTGTATCACAATCCTCTCAACTAGCCCTCCGCAGGAATTTGTACAGAATCAGAGAGGGTGGAAGGCACCTCTGGAGATTTCCGATCCCAATCTCTGCTCAAAGCAGGGTCAAATAGAGCATGTTGCGCTATTTGGAGCTCTTGTGTAAGAGCTCCAATCTACTAATATGCATCAGTGGACACTGAAATCTAGTCACTGACCCTTTTGCACTAAGGCTTTACATGTACTTCAAATGTATAACAAATTACTGCATATTTTATTTAACATGGCTTGCTTTCAAGCACACATTTTGACCTGAAACAGTCAAACTTTCAGCACACATTACAGGTGTCTTTCATAAAATGCATTTTTAAGAGGGAAAGCAGTCTGTTTATCAGAGTGGTAGAGGAAGCTTCCTGTCAGTCTAGGAGAAGAAGACTTTGTTCATTCAGAAGTATTTTGAAAAATATGCACTGGTTAGTACTAATGCAACGATAATGCATCAGGAGGGTTGGTTTTTCTTTGGTTGGTTTTTAAAGTGAGTGAGGCATATAAGACAAACATATAAAAATACATACATACACACATACATGTGCAAACATAGCCAGACCAAGCTGGTCTTCAGACAACAGGAAGGATTTATGTAGCTACAACAATCTTACAGCCAAGCTTGCACACACATTACCAGGTAGCACAACCAAATGCAAACCCACATACAGGTAGCAAGTTACCTAACAAACATACCATTTCAAATATTTTACCTAAATTTAGAAAACCAAATTCAGAACACTCAAACACCTGCTTTCACA
Source organism: Podiceps cristatus (assembly GCA_000699545.1). Classification (NCBI taxonomy): domain Eukaryota; kingdom Metazoa; phylum Chordata; class Aves; order Podicipediformes; family Podicipedidae; genus Podiceps; species Podiceps cristatus. The sequence goes on along the minus strand of KL280483.1, from coordinate 50,148 downwards.
GAAATCTGAGTATTCCTCTAGCACACATGAATAATCTTTATTCAAGAACAACAGTTTGGTGCCATTGATATTAAAAAGTACTCTGTTTAGAAAAGTAAGACTCCATATATAATCCATATAGGAGAATGACCAATTCCATACACAATTTAGTACAGTGGCCTGCTCTTCACATCACTGCTTTTACTAAAATACATTTGAACTAACACTGTTTCAACTGAAATATTGCTTGAAGACTCAGTTTGCTTTTCCTAAGCAAAGTAGCGACAAGATACCAATTGTAAAAGGTATTAAATTGCTGATACACAGACTATAGTTAAGTCATACATGACCTGAAACACACAGCAGCTAAGTTAGGAATCAAAGTAATTTGTTTCTATGCCTATTTTGTGGTAAAACATAATTGGTAAACTTGCTCAGATTACACATTGATATTTAGAATTTATTTCTTATTGTCAACAAGCTTAAAATAAGGGCTTGGGCATAACTTCATGTGTTTCCACTTTTGGTTTACAGGGGATATATATTGATCATCTACGCAAAACTGAAAAGTACGATTAGAAATCTAATTCAATAGTGATGCAAAAAAAATCATCACACTGACAGCACACCAACTGGAAAAAGTTACTAGCTTCAATTAATAACTTCACACTACTTCAGCATTTATAGCAAAGGAATTAAAAACTGATTAAAGAAGTTATCTTTATAGACATCAACTTGTTTAGCATGCTATATAATGAGACTTTTTCCTAGAAAAAGTATTCAATTTTCATTTCTATAACCAAAGTATCCAAGATGTTCTTTATAAAGATATGTTTTCCCATCATTTATTGTGTAGGAACAGTAAATAAACCTCCAGTAAAACTAAATGCCAATACTTTAATACTGAAGTTTAGATGGATGTTAACAATTATGCACCAATAAAGAACAGCATCAGCTTAATGCTTTTTGCACAGATAGGATAGCTGCTTATGGCTCACTATTTCAACTACTGCCTGTTTATGGCAGTCTCATCCAACTCTATCGGGTCTCTTTAACAAAATATCTGAACGAAAATCTAGCTGAATGAAATTGTTCAGCTATCTAGTCCACTTCATTGCCTGAGCCATCACTGTGGGAACTTTTCTCAACTTGAGAACAAGGAGCAGTTTAGGTAGCCTGTTCAACTCCACCCTTCTTACTCTCATGTTCAGGTATCAAGCTCCAAGGGGCAGGGGGAGTTTTGAGACTTGTAAGACATTATCTGTGGGAAAGTAATACTTTAAGGCACTCTAGTCATCTGCCAAAGGACTTAATGTCCTTAATGTGTCCTAATGTCCTTATATTTTCCCAGCACTGCTTTACCTCCCAGTGGTAAAGCTGTAAATCCAGTTGGAGTTGTAATCACAAATGCAGAACTCTCTATTGACTTCCCACCACTGCTGGAACTTCTCAGGTACTTAAGTGATTCAACTTTCTCCTGAAAAATTTTGCCATCTAGAAAGAAAAGAACAGGAAAAGTTACAGAAAAGCTTTTTAAATTTGCATTCTTGACATATTTAGACTCATAGTAGCCAGGTTACATTACAAGCTGAACACTGGAGACTAATAAGTGCTTGACTCACAAGCATCTGAAAAGGCACTTGAGAACAATTTTTTGGTTTAGTGATATCTTTAAAATTTACTTCAGAACACTGAAAACATTATGCTGTTCTAAAGTAATTATATTTAAAGATGGTCCTTGCAGGCATACAACCAGTAATAACTTTGACTTTTTGCCATGTCAAAAATAGGTGACCATTCTCAAACAGGTTCATCTAATAAGGCTCAATATATCAAAAAGTGCTTTCTACTCTTACTCAGAATTTCACATCTATTAATTTTATAGGACAGATACAAGCAACTGTACTGCCTTTGAAACCAATTACTGAAACTGGAGGTACACAGGCATCTGGAAAAGGAGAAAACATTTCAAACTTCAACAACTCTTTCCATGCTTACATAAATTATGGCTAAGGTCAAAAAGTGTTACTATTAAAGCATAACTTTACATCTACCAGTTTCTCATTAAAAACACACCAAGAAAGAATTTTTAAAGCTCATAGAACTCATTTTGCCAAAGCAATCATCTAGTACAGATACATTAGAGACAACTGTTGTCCTAGATCCCCACACCTCAAAGCACAGAGGTGATCTCAGGAACTTGTATGCAATGCACTGATGGTGCATGCCAATGTCATTTTGCAGTGCAACTGAGCATTTGCTAAAAGCACTCCTCAGGTCTTTTATTTTTCTAGGAATTCAGTAGCAGGAAACAAGAAAGTAGAGCTGAAGACAAGACCATATACACATATTTCTGAAGAAGCTGCATTTACAGGTAAGACACGACATTTTTCTCTAAGACTTGCCCCAGGCAAATGTGTCCGTACAGGCAGCTAACATTATGCATTCTATTCAGCAGCATCAAACTTAAAAGAAAGTTAAAGACATAACCACCGGAGAGATCATCTATGGCTGTAGACAGAAGAAAGCTCTCCAAGTAAGCCAAGCAAATGAAGTCTAGCTATGTCTCTCAATACTGTAAATTACTGTTACTTTACTAAGTCCCAAAAGTTCAATAATTTTATATATATAGTTATTAAAATACAGCAATCAAAGAATATATTCATAGTAATTTATAACAGTGAAAGTTATTTTTAGATATTAATGTATGACTAGATTTTTATCTTATTGTTTCTTTCTAGTTAAGTGTGACATATCTACCTATATGCAGAGAAAAGTAGAAGCTGGTAGGGTTGTGACAAACATATGTATTAGTGGGAGGATGAACTGCTAAGAGGAAATTGAAGACCAGTGTCAGCAATTCCAGGTCTGGGGGAGATCCAAGTACTTCTTCAATTATTTTCACAAATGACCTACAAACCTCCCGAGGCAAGGATGCAAGGTGCCCTTCTTTATGCTCCTAGAAACGAAGAGCAGTACAACTGTAAGTCATCTGTATTTTTAATTTGGCAGAAGCTGTCTTTAAAAAAAAAATGTCATGCTATAGTAGAACAGACAAGGAAAAGAGTTTAAGTAATAAAGCCTGTATTCTTTAATTAGAGGAGCTACTGTACCTACTCAGTGTTACCCAAGCCCAGCATACTCAAAGTTCTGGTACAAAATATTGCAGATATTATGCAAGTTTATTTCTAGAAAATGAACATCATCTGCATACTATACTACTGTCTTGAAATTCTGGAGCCTTAGGACATGAATCACCACTGAAAGTGTAGGTTACTGTCATCGTATTACATATTTGTAGAGAAATGGAAAGAGCTGATGATACTAACATTTCAAATATATTAAGAACTTTCTGAACAGTGTCACACTGGGCCTTCTGTATTTCCACTTCAATGGCCATTTTATAAACATACACATTTGATATATTAAAACTTCTGCCTGATGAAGCATTCTATATAGTTTGACAATGGCTATTAAAAAAAAAAAATCTATTAACTCAACAATGATTTTAGAACAGAACTTCAAGAAACTTGTGGGCAACCTCACTCTAATGGGAGCATGCTGATTACTGTTTGTAACTTCTCTGAATTTCACCTCTTTTTTGGTACTCAAGCACCATAACTGAGACTGCTGTATAAAAAGACGAAGTTAATTTAAGCTTTTTGAAAAGAATGGTTTATATAGTTTTATCTTCCATTCTATCATTCTGAAAAAAATGCCAAATCATTGTTGGCCAATTTGAGTACATTTTTAACTAAGAAATTACTTTTTCCCCCAATAGACATGAATATTAGGCTTTGTACTTATGTGTAAAAGACAGAAAATACTATGCAAAACATACAGAAATCTAGGCATTTGCATTAATATACAATTTTAAAAGTTAACTATACCACTAACAAGTTCCAAAAGTAGGGAATACCACATAAAAATGAATAAATTCAAGATTAACAGCAATGAAAATGATTAAAAGACAAAAAAAATCATTAAAAGATGGAAAACCAGTAAATGCATTTCACATGTTAAAGAAAGAAACCCAGAACAAAAAGGAACATAAGACAGAAAACACGGTATAGAAAAAAAATATTACAATACATATTTTCAAACAGGTATGTACCTTAAGCAGAAAACCATTTCAAAATCATATTCTTAAGAAGCGTCTATCAAAGGGCTGAAGCACTTCCCTAAAGCCCTTTATAGAACAGCTGTCTCCCTGCCATGGAGGAAGCTACTGGATGCAAACAGAGGCGTGCTCCGACTGAGCACTACAGGCTGGTTGTCCTGTTAGCTCTGGTGAGACACAGGATAAACAGTTCCTGCTACTTGCACTGTATCTATGTTTTTCAGTAACGAAGACCTGAACTAGTAAGAGACATCTCAGGCCTTATTAAAAGGGTCATTTCAGCTCTCTCGCCCCTTCTGTCCAGCAGTAAATAGAGCACCCAGTAGGGAACTGTATCAGCTTACAGCAACAACGCCTGTTGAAGATGATGAAAGGGGTGTGGAAGCACAGAGGAGTGAGTCTACTGAAGTACTGTTTTTCTATAGCATTTAATCTCTTCCTCCTCCTCCAAGTAAAACTTAGTATTTGCCAAGCACAAAGTAGGATTCGAAAGCGAAAGTACCTGCAGAACCTGACAAGTTAACAGGAAGTGATGTACCACTTGAGCTTTCAATAGCTGTTTGATGTTAAACATCTGTTGGTGATGGTTAGCTCTGATAAGGATTTCTAGAGCTGCTAACAGAGTTTCCCAAACACCTTGCTGAAAAACAAGACAAAACAGGAACACAGCTTCAAAAGTGTATTTTTAAAGTCTTCACTGAAAATTAAAAAAACCAAGAGTTTTGCACTTAAGAAAATGATTAAATGACTGCAGCTGGTCAGGTCAGAACTAGAAACTACCAAAGTCATAATCGTACAAAGTTAATCATAATTAATGATTAAGCTGAAAAAAGTCTAAAACTAGTTTTATATACTCTTTACTATACTAATAATGGATGGTTATTTTCAACAGTTTAACTCCAGAGAAAGCAGAAGGTCTTCCTCAGTCTTAACAAATTTCCCTAAAAAAAAATTAATCCATTCAACCAAAATCATTTACATACACTACATTTACAGAATTTAATACACTAAGGCTTCCTCCATCCTTGCTAATGGGCGCTACTACCAGCTATTCAAACAAAAATAAGGACTCAATTCTAGAAAAGTTTAGTAATTACTGACAACTGGAGAAAATAATTTCAGATCTCATAATACTTTTTTTTTACTGTTGACTTCTAGACTTAAAATATTTCCAAAATGAAAGAAGTTACCTTTGCTTTAGACCATATCTTCCAGTCCAGCAGCAGCTTTTCTAACAATTGAACATCTTGGATAACTGCAGTAGAATCTGTGTCAAGCACGAATTGCCCATTTTCATTTACACAGAGAATCTCATCACTGCAGCATCCTTCAAGGAGAGTCTTTAAGATGGGGAAATTTTTTTTTAATGTCATAAGCACAAAGCAGTAAAATTATCCTATCCAACTTATAGAAAAAAATCTTTAGAGACATTAAACTCTTGATAGGGAAGGCATGTATCTACCTGGTCAATTTTGAAAACAGTTACTGAGTTTAGTAACCCCACTGGAGGCACTTAAGAGGCTTCATTCATATAACATCAGTACAAAATTTGAAGAGATTTTCAAATGCACTCAAATATTTTTATCAATTGCTTACAAGTTTAATCTTACTTGAAGATCTTTACTCTCAGAGAAACTCAGTTGCTTTTCTCCCCCACCCCCAATCTCCTCTGAAAACAGGGTCTTTCAACACTTCCTTCTTCTCCCCTTAACTATCAGAAGTTTCTAGTTCAAAGCAAAACACTCCTAGATGGGACTTCCTCCAAATAACTGTTCTGCCTTTGTGAAGACAGCTTCAAATGTAGAATCAAAATCACAGAGAAATTTCTAAATTTGTGCTAACATTGAATAAAATATCAGGTTTAAAGAGCACTACCTTCAGCATGCAAAATCCAACAATACATTTTGGCTTGATCAACACTCGATGAATCATAGAATAACCATTACAATTATCCATCTCCTGTATTCTCTGTTGATTGTATTTTGTTAAAGATAATATAAGTTGTAGTGCCAAAGCCTGAGTGTCTTCACAGCTGCTAATTTCTACAACCTGAAGAAAAGGCAGATTTAATAAAGGTTTAATTGAGAAACATTTAGAAAAAAGCTTTAAAAACACTTTGTTGCAGTCTTAAATCATAACTTCTGGATTAAATCTGTTTTAAAGATTTTGAGGTATGTACGTAACTTTCAATTTTGCCTAGGGCCTATGTGTGTACATTCAGGTATTATATCTGAAGTGGTAATTCCTACCATAGTAAATGATGATCTGCTAGAAAGAAGTCCCACTACAATAATCCCTTTGTAAGAAAAAACCAAATCTGTTCTAAATAAAATTTAAGTAGAAGACATCAATTTATTTTTACTATACTACAAAGTCACAAGGTCATGAAATACATAAACCACTAGTAAGAATAAACTCTGTTGTTCGCCATGGAAAAGTATGTTTTCTAAATGCTTAAGGAAAACTTTAAGGTTCCTGAAGGTCTAAACTATCTCTACCTGGGAGTGCCAAACATTAAAGTTTTATTTTGTCCAGAAAGAGGCAAGCAATTTGATAGATGAAGATCATGGACTATTCTTCACTCTTTGCTTCCTATAATTCTTGAATCCCAATAAAGGGCAAATAGTATTTTTACCAGAAATGTACAGGGAAATCTCACATGAATGGAATTTCAGTTCCTGTATGTTCCCTTAATGTGTACCTGCCAATTCTGCTGCACTTAGTTATACACACTAATACCTGTATTGTCTGAGAGCTGATCTATTGTTTGCTTGCTTTACTGATGCAAATAGAGTCTATAGCAGGGTGCATAGCACATAGTTAGCATAAACTTACATAATAAAATAACATGAATGAGGATATTCTCCTCAGATTTCATTATCAATGTTAAAATTACAGTAGGCCGCATCTTCATAACCAGATGTCTAAACACCTGACTGTCTTGAGTCTAACAGGCATTACTCTCCACACACCTTTCAGAACACTACCACTGCCAGGGGCATAGAAGCCAAACAAATTTTAGGCCTATATTAGTATTTTGAATTAGCTGTAGTACTTCAGAGGCTCCTAGCACTAATGTATGGGTCTCTCCATGTACAGGTCACAGAAAAGTAGTAACTAAATTAAGGCTCATAGCCTTAATATTTTTGCAATTACAATTTTTCTTAGACAGGATAAGCCTTTGAACATGGCTGAACAGTTCTCTCAAAAAAGCTCTTACTGTTTATTAGATAAGATTAAAGCTCTGCACACTATGTAGTTTTACATTTATTCATACTTGCATTGTGAATATCCTGTGTGTAGCATTAAAGAGATGCAATGAATTTAAGTGCCTTTAAAAATATATTAATCCCTTGGATTTAGCCATTAAAGACCAAAAATATGATCAGTTCAACAACACTCCTAAAAATCTCTTTTGACATTCAGAAGCCCCATCTCTATATCAGAATGTAACATTACTTCTTACATACTAGTAATATTATAAAAAAAAAATGCATAATAGAATTATAATTAGGTTTCCACTTTAAGTACAACCTGTATGATGCAGTCTGATAGGCTGCAGATATTTTCCACAAGTTTTCTTTAAGAAAAAAGTCACACGCAAACTTTTAATTACTATCAGTTAAAGCAGCTAGAATACATGATTTGCTACCCAAGATCCAAGGAAAATTTTATATGGGAGAACACATACATGCACCCTCCTCCTCCAGCCCCCTTACCCTAGCAAAGAGGAAAACAAATGCACCAGTTCCTCCAATTTCATGTAGTATTCCCTGAAGAGTTTTATGTTCAACAGGCTGAAGTGTTTTCAGATGATGAGCGTCCAGTATATTGCTCTGAACTTCTTTTGAACTGAAAGGTCTCTGAGAAGGTACAGTTTTCACTTGACCTTTCAGTCTAATAACAGGTTCATATATGGTATACTGACCAGGGCAGCATGTGGTATACACAACAGCAAGACTCTCCTGAAACAAGAGAACAGTTTTTTTCAAGAAAGTTTAATACAAAAAACTCCAACAAAACCCAAACCAAAAAACCTAAGAACCCACAACCCCCAAAGCCCAAAAGGCCACACACAAAAGCCACCTAAAGCAAATAGCAGCAGCTTTGGCAGTTCACTTATACTTTACCATTAGCATGCTCTTAAATGCCATGTGGATGCATGTGCACTAAAATGCAATAGGACTCCTAAATTTTAGGAAATATATGCAATAGCTACAGCACAGAAACTTAAGGCGGCACTAAAAAATTCCACCAAGGATCTCCCTCTTAGCGCCTGAAGAATTACAACTATTTTTCACAAAACCAAAGTTGCTGACAAATTTAAAAGAAAACGAGCATACAGAGGTATTGGGCAAATCGTTTCCCCTTCTAAAGTGGCGAGTCCAAAATAGGAAGTTCACTGCTTTTCAGTCTTTGAAATTTTTTCAAAATTTCTCCAATTTTGTTTTAAGTCTATCCTTTAATCAGCTTTGCCATAAGAGGACCTCGATAGAAGAAGTTTCATTACTGATGAAGAGACTTAGACCAAAAACAAACCTCCTCTAGGAAAATAACTGACTCTTTCACAGAAGATGTAAAATAATCATATTTGGAAGGTCATTTAAACCAGAAATAATTACATTTAAGGGACTTGCAAAAGTGCAGAGATTAATTCATCACTTGAGCACATAGCTGTTCTCCATGGTTACTCGGTGTTTTGTAAGGCAAAATAAGCTTAAAAGTTGCATGACTGATTTGTTAGGCTTTTTACGTATCCCATTCATTCCTTCTTAATCTAGTCAAAATTTAGTACTGTTGTTTGCAAGGATCACATCCAGACTGAATGACCTTTTGCCTACAGCTACAGACCTGCTGTGGAACAAGATCAGAAAAATCCCTCTAGTGGAAACAATTCATACAGCAGAAATTACCACTGCATGAAGACAATTCCCAAAATACAGCATGCTCCACTGATAAAGTTATTTTATTCTTTTTCTACTGTAACTACATTTACACCTGCATCTGGCCTGGCTGTTTCAGCCAGGACAGATGAGAAAGGCTAAGATCCTGCACCTGTAAAAAGACTTCTCAGTTAAACTTGATGCAAACTTATTCCCTCTCAAAACCCTCAAAGAATCGGGATGACATCTTTGCTTCCTGTTAAAGCCAGATAAATCCTCTTTTCTCCTCTGCTCTCAGTTTTAATGTTAAAAGGTTAACTAAGCTGTCCCTGGCTACCTTTGCACTAATGGAAAGAAGAGCTATATTCATCTTAGGGCATTTGGAGGTGCCTGCTTATCTGATAGATTAAATATGCACTATTATAGATGCTGAAACAGCTAGAAGTTGTCAAAATCCAACCTAAAGCAAGATGAAAAGTCCACCCTGTGTCGCGTTCAACTCCCATTGAAATAAGTGAGAAGAACCCTGCAGTGATTTTAATGAGAATTGGATTTGCTCCTGCCTGCTTTGAGGAAGTGAAGCACTTTGGGAGACAGCAGGAAATGCGTTCCCAGTTTCTTAATCCATTCTAACAGATTAACAACCATTTTTAAGTAGAAACTTACAATTAAAGGCCCAACATCCACCTCCTTTTTTGCCATGAAGAGCTCCTTAATTTGTTCACATTGTAGAATCTCTTTACTTATGTACTTAGAGAAATCAGTCAAGGTTTTGCCGTATTTACAAGGCATTACAGATGTGAAGTCTGGCCCACATGTGTACAAGTAAAATGCCTCCTCCGGTCCAATCTTTGCACCTAAAAATCCAGAAAAAAAGCTGTTAACTCTTTAGTATACAATAAAGCAAGAATCTTACATTGACTACTAGACTGCAAAGACTTCACAAGGAAGATCACTGGATGGTTTTGTAGGCCCTGCTGATGAGAAACAATCCATACAGTCCAATGCTTGCTATTAGCTACTGTAGATCAGCGACTTCTGACATCACAGGCCAGATAATGCAGTGACAAAGGCAACTGAAAACAAGTCAGGAAAGTGACCTACATGAACTGGAGACCAACAGCTCTGAATAATCAATTACACTCTTAAATTGAAAAGTCATCTATCCAAGCCTCCTCGAAGTTCTCAAAGCATAGCAAGATTACAGACGTGCTACAACACCATGGAGAGTTGGGCAGAGTGACTGAGAAGGGAGGAGGGAGAAAAAAAAAAGTGTAGGAATAGAAGGCCAAATGAACCTCCCTCCCCTTTCTGGACAGCATATCTCAGGTCACCTGTTTGTAAGAATGCGAATTCAAAAGCAGCATCCAGAAGGATACAAGTCTGATGTATGGGTACACGGAAACTGTATAGCAGTAAGTCCAGTGCTCTCTGGATACATCAATTATGCTGCCTGTAGGCACACAGCAATTGGACCATATAGATTCACCAGGTGGAGCTTACATTTATGACAAGTGTCTCAGCTACAGCCACACAAATACGCTGTATCTACACCCCAACCCACCTGCATGCACCACACACCCTGGCAAAGCGCTTTCACTTGTGTAGTAGTCCTGACCGGGCCACTGCACGTGAAGGAATGCCCGATGAGGACCAGCACAGTTCCAGCCTTCAGCACTAAGCGAACACCCACAAGTCCTGGACAAAGCTTTCCAAAAGAGGGAGGAAAACTGCATCTAAGAAAACCCCAAAGTAACTTCAGCAGTTTCAGAAATAAGCATGCTTAACTTGGTATTCAGTGGTTCAGATTTTATTTACTTTTTAGTATGCTTTAAGTAATTTGAAACCAGCAGTTTAGAAGCAAGTAAGTGAAGTCATTTTTCCACCACCTGGGAGAGAATGAGTGCTTTAAGACAAAAAAACAAAGACACCCCCACAACACACAGAGCAAGCACCACCATCTCTCCATCCCCTACCCCAAGGTATGATTTAAAGAAATTTAAAAGAAACACTAAAGTAACTGGAATTGCCAATTATGGCAATAAAAAGAAAGCAAGAGAATAGTGGCAGAAGGACACATTCGGAAGTACCCAATACTGAAATATTTGCATATTTTCTCCCTGATACATTATTCTGGTAAAGAATGTATCGTTGCCTTTACTGTAAATGCTTGGCATGTTAAGAAAATATTTAAATTAAACCTTTGGTCTTAGAGTGGGAAACGACGACTTGAATTCAAGAAAAAAGCATACAAGAGTACCATTAAATAGAAGCAGATTTCCAAGGTCCCATCTACCCGACAATCGAAGCAATTCTTCTTGAGACGATGTACAATGGCCAATCATACAAAACGTTTTATTACTGTCCGATGATAAGCTTGATTTCCTTGGCAGCGCATAATCTAAATTAATCTCACATTTCCTAAAAATACATATAAAGAAACAAGTTTAAACATTAGGAACTGATTGAAATTGCTATCTAAGGTATCCAGCTTAGGCTTAAAATAGATTTTAATATTTAGTAGATAAGAAGCCATGCTGTTATCAACATTACTAAAGCCATCCTCAACTTCTAGGCACCTCAAAACTCAAGTTACATAACGATTTATGTATTCAAATACCACACAGAACAGAGGAACAGAGTCCCAACTAAGGTTGCCATACAGCCAAGATTTCCTAGATCTGAAATTCCTTCCTCCTCCTTTCTGACCTCAAAGAAGAAATTGAATATAACACTATACACACTTCTAAAACATCAGTTTTCAAGGCTTTCTACTATTGCTAAAAAGTCAAAGGCCTTTGAATATGCTAATGCACATCATTAAAACTGTGGTTCATGTATGCTAGAAAATATCATGTTGAGGATTTACTTATACCAGGGCACGTTGTCAGACCTAGTGTGCTGTACAGCCACGGGCAATAAGCCTGATACTTTCGGAAAGCATGCAATTAGCCTTATATGCAATTACATAAGCAGACCAATTGGACTGTAAAGGTCATCTGAAGCTTCCTGGAAGAGCCTAACTATTAGTAAATTGGGAACTAACTGTATAGAGGGGCTTCATTAACTGCACATGTGCAGAACATTGTAATAGTTTTAGTTTCCCCTATACCTCCACATTTGGACTGTATTGCATATCAGCATGTACAGACTGAACAACGTAGGAGAGGAAATCAAGTTGCTTAAAATTAACTCAATTTAGTTTCAAGAACAAAGCAAAACAAGTATTATACTTTACAATTCCAGGTTTAACTGCAGGAAGAAAAACTGTCCAACAGCTTTTTTCCAAGATGTAGTTTCAGGAATGTCTGTAATAGCGTTGCTTGTTTACTGACCAAACTCAAAAGGAATAGTAAAGAATTTTTGTGATACACCTAATTGCTTTACAGCATAGCATTTTGACCACCTGCTTTATGTTCAGGACACAAAGGAAGTCTTCATAGTCTGGACTTTAGGAAGAAAGGATTAAAACCATTATATTTAATAAACTCCTTTTTCTCTAACCTGTGAGTATTTCATGCAGACACAGGCCCACCCACCCTAGTGTAAGGTACATCATTCAGGAATATGGACCTTAAGTTTTCAGTGGAAGCAGCAGTACTTCCCACTGCCAGTTCAGATCTTGTCTGAAATACATTTTTAACATCTCCTCTCTCCGTTTCTCAGTGCAACAAATGACTGCCTTCTCTCCATTTCCTCTTCATTTCTACTTTCAACAATATTGTCACTACCTGAGCTGTGCCTCCTTAATTCAGATTCTTAATGAGACATTATGCCTACTGCTAACCTCATGCCATAGGTTTTTTGGGATCTTACTCAAGATCTTGTAGTACTTACCTTCTTCACTTATTCATAATGAAAAAAAACATCAGTGTCTGCATTGGACTGTAGTATGAACTGAAGATTCTCAAAGAAAGCAAGACCATTCTGGATATTTCTAGGGAATTCCTTGCAGTATGTCCTGCCTCTAGAAGACTACTCAACTGTAACTTCAGCTCATGCCAAAACAGTGCAGATGTTTTCCTACCAGAGAACATCTTTCTAGGAAGATAAATATCTAGGTGCAACCAATATATACTTTACCTCTGACCAGAAATCCACAACAACAGCTTTCCATGGATATTTTTCTTGCCTTCTGGCTGTTGCAGATATGTTATTGCCAAATGCTGCCACCTGCCCACAAGGAAAACATTCTCTGGAGATTCAGCCTGTGCCAGCAGACCAGCTTTCATCTCATCATTTGGATCCATGCACATACTATGAAGACAACACAAAAGGAAAATAAAAAGCATACGTGCGTGTGTTTTCTGCAAAAATCTATTTTTTTTGCCTCAGTTACTTTGAGATTGCATTCCTTAACTTTCACAAATACTTTTTTCGATCACAATGCTATATTTAGAGAGCTCAACATAAGCTAGGGAAATCTTCACATTATGATTTCAACTCAGTTATTTAGCTTCTTTGCGTGAATCTGCTTACATTTAAGATAAGGATATTATCTCTATTTTACAGTGTAGTTAAGTTCAGTTCATTGAAAAAATACAGGTGTTTTGAACACTGAAATAAAAGGTTCTAAAATTGCAATTTTAGACCCATTTTAAGGATGCATTAGTTATGAGAACTAAATGAGGGCTAAAACACGTTCAGAAGATTAAAACCAAGTCTGACGTGGTAAGTATTAAATAACAGCAATTTTCACACCTGAGGTGTGAAAACCTACAGCAACAAAAGCTTTTGCTTATCTTCACACCTTTATTGTGTCATTTCACTAACACTTGAATTGCTACCTTGCATTGCATTATGTTTATGACTGATCTTCCATCTTTCTTTGGGCAATTATTTACATATGACTACATGAAACATGCAAGATCAGAGACTAACATTTTAAGCAAGTAATCCCGTAGATCTGTATGCAATAAGCTTAACTTGATGTTGCCATCAGTGTGCAAGACGACTCTACTATAGTAACGAACCCTCCACTCTCCACCAGTATTGTCTGCAAGCTGCTACTGAAGTAACACCACATATGTTCACAAGACTGCTTTGGGACTAATACACCATACCGAAATATGAATGCTCCAGTGTTCAAGTCTGCCCAGACTTGGATCATCAATGCTTTGGAACCCAGAGAAATTATATGAATACAGCCATCTTCAACAAGTTTATCTCCCAGGCTTAGGTATTCCATTCCTGTAGACTTTATTTCTTCTACAAATATAAAGATGTTTATACACAATTACAATACAATACAACAACATCTGTCCTACCAGCTATGAAGTGTGAAAATAAATAATTCAGGTACTGCTGAGAATTGGTTTTGTTTAGTTGGGGTTTTTTTGTTTGTTTGCATTTTGTTTTGTTCAGTGTGGTTTGTTTTTCATTGGATTATGGGGGGGTTTGGGGTTTGCTTTTGGGGTTTTAGTGTTTGGTTTTGTTTGGTTGTTTTTTTTTTAAAGTGACCTAATATGTGCAATTCTCTTTGGAGACCTAGGTTTTATATACTGAGACAGGGGAGCTTGACATTAACATAGCACTTCACATGTTTTTGTTTGTAATCATGTAAACCCACTAAACATGAATACTCTAACTCAGTGATGCTTTCAACATGCTGTATCATATTAACATTTCTATGCTGAAATGGCAGTCTTAGTGGGCACCAAAAAATCGTTAGATTTTTCTTCAAAAATCATACTACCCTTTAAGCATAATCTTGCATTCAATATTTTTTCTGTACCAAACAAAAGCACAGACCTTCTAAATAAAATCAGCTCAAGTGAGTTGCAAGATTCAGGGTTGGATTTTTTTCCCCCCTTCTATTCAAATACAGTAAAAAGAAAAAAGTACAGTAAAAGGTAGTTTAAGTGTTGCGATTGGGAAGCATTTTAAATAACATGGGGAGTTTTTCCTCCTACATATTACAATCCGAAAGATTCTGCTTAAGAGTTTGGGAGCTGGTGGGTCTCCACAAAAGCATAAACAGAGATATGTTGTACAGCTATTGACATTTACAGTGGAACACATACTGAGTCAGCCTCAGGCTCTGACTTGATGGATTCAGATAATCTTTAAGGTAAGAGTTCCAGTATTTACATCCTCTATCACAAAAATTTACTAGCTCTCTATTAAAGAACACAAAAGCCACTTGATTTATCAATTATGAGACTAAATAAACTTGAGAGCAGTCTTTTCCCATGACCTCTCAGCAGCAGCATTTAATATTTTCTTCAGCATAACATAAAATAGCATAAAGACATTTTATTTATATGACAAATTCAACGATAATACTAAATTTCTTGTTAAGTTAGCATTAACCTAACTTAAGGCTGGAAATGCTTTAAGTAGATGATACAGTACTCAAAGAAAAATCAGAAACAGTATCACTGCTGTTTAATATCCACCATAAGAAAAAAATTCAACCTTTTGTATATGGCACATCAGTTAGTAATACTTGTCACCAGAATCCTTCAGTGCTACCTAAATAGAAACAGGAAGCACTATATCCTCACCTGTGCTGTCAAAGCTGTTCTCTCTTACAGCTACCAGTCTGCTTCTTCTCTTGATTTTTTTCCCCTTTTCTGTTGAATTTTCTGTTTCATGAGCACACTCCAGATGAAACCACAATGAGACACTGAAGCCTTCAGACATGTGTGGCCAACAGTTTTGTCCAACTAAAGGCAAGTGAATTGGGGCTACATGCCAAGAAGAAAGCAGCTGATGACTCAAGTTTTCACCATCTGCCTCTTTCTTACTCTGTGAAAATTTCGCTCTTTTTAATAGTACAGCAGTTTTGCTGCTGGAAGTGCTAGCAGATTTTTGTGAAGAACTACTACTCAAATTTGTGCCGTGTAGCAAAGGGAAGGCAAGGTACTGCAATGGGTTCATATAAATATTAGTTTCTATAATCTTCAATACACCCTTGAGTAGTATCTCCTAGAAGAGATAAACCAAACAAATGAGGGGAAAATAAAAAATAAATTTAAAAACAAACTGTTTACATCATGTACTTAAGTGTCATCTAACTAAACACACTTCATTTAAGTTTGGATTCATGTTTTCCCAACAGAGGTGGGCTTCCATATCCAAACTGACACACATTTACAACGTATCAAGTAGCAACTTCAGACCATGGCCAGTTTGGGGGATTAGGTCAGGCCAGATCAATCTTCAAGTTACCATCCTTAGGAATCAGCTGAACGACAGCAGGTGGACACTGCACACACAATCTTATCTCACATTTGTTATGTGCTAACATAATTTATGCCTCAACAAAAGACCACACCTTTTACCCCACGTCTGAGGCTGGTTAAGAATGCACACACAGGCCATCAGTTTGTAATTGCATAAAGAGCTTCTCTGGTTACTTAACCAATTATTGCAAACTACCTTTGAAAAATTGACTTCTCTCTTCTTGTTTGGTACTACTTCAGACTCCACAGTATTTTTTTAAATTTCCTTCCACGTTTTTTCCCCTTAGACTCCCACACAAACCAACAGATAGGTATTTCAGCTGTATATCCCACACAAGCAGTAGATTCCAGTTACACAAACCAATGGAAGACAGTTTTGAAAGTAATTCCTGTTGTTAAAGCATTCCTGACATAGCAAGATGCTTTATAACTTTGTAAACATGACTTCAGATCTTACAGTTTTACAGTGGTCTGTCATCCATAACCATAGTATCAGCCTCCTCAAGAGGAACCTTGTTTTCTTGTGCTGAAGAGAGTTCCCAGGACTAACACATGTTCAAAACCCTCTCTGTTCTTATCTCCTATTTCCTTTTCATGTTTTGAGAATTAATTATTTCAAGAATCAAATTTTATTTGCTCTAGTCAGAACGATATTGTTACAGCCTTCTTATTTCCCAAAATACTTGGACACAAAAGGATTTTCTTTTTGCTTTATTTTCCTTATTAGGCTTCTGAATTTTGCTACGGGCTACTTGATACATACCGTACAAGGCGTCTTCTCCAAAAATATCCTCAGAAGAAGCGTTAGCTTCTGTTCTGTGAACTCATCAAGGAAACTAACAAGTCTACCAGCACCATCTGACATGCTAAAAATAAGGAAACAAAATAACATTATTAAAAAAAAAGCTTTAAAAATTCATATTCCATACAATTAGGAGAAAATATTAACTTGGATTTCAGAGTGTTTTGCAAAACTGTTTCAATTTCAGGAAGCAGTAATGATTACAGGATGAATTCTAGAGAGATCCAACAGTACTTCCAGTACTATCATTCAAAATTTCATTGAATGAATTGAGATGGCTACAGGAAGTCTGGCTCCTAGGTTTGCAAAGTGGAGCCTGAAAGTCTGGGAACCCAGCATCTATGTGCAAAGGCTCTCCCCACAAAGCTGGGGATCAAAGTCCCCGGGTGGGTTTGCATCATCTCCTGCTGTGGCGCAATCTCATTATGTGAAGATACCTTAGGGCAAGCATTTAATTGGCTTCCAGGTTCTTGGAATATCTAGCTGTTTTCCACTTAGAAAAAAAACTCAATCAAGAGATCACTAAGACCTGTGTTACAAAGAAATTTGAAATAAAAACTTATGTTGTGATGCAGTCAGATTCAGTTAGTAAAATAGCTACTATTTTCCCAAGCAACGTTTGTTAACACTGTCACCCTAGGTTTATGATTTCAAGGATCCCTTTTAGATCTGACAGCATATGTTTAAATAACTTATTTCCACTAGCTCAGAAATAACCCTGTATTTACACATAAGTTAGGTACTTGTCACAAGGTAAAGGAACAGCTGCATAAATTCACACATCAATGAATTTACTTTGTTAATTTTGCATTCAGAACTAAAAATTCGCGTGTGCACACATTAAGTCAAAAAAAAATATTTAAGTTACTTAGCCTTTGAACTCACCATGAAAACTAGACTCTGTTTGTATCAATATGTTCAGAAATCCTCCCAAAAGATGTTTAACAGCTCCCTGTTAAAAAAATACAAGGAAAATCGATATCTGAAGAATATACACCAGCTCAAAGAACTAAGAAATAACTTCTATCAATCAATTCTTGTCTACTATTGATTTTAAAGACAGTTTCAATTACTTTAAATTATGGAAATATTTTTTATATTTGCTAATGAACATTCTTTCATGTTCTGTACAGTTCCAATGTAGAAGAAAGACTTTGAAATCCAGATGACTCTAGAAAGAAACCTTTGAGCCATTATCAGTTCAGCAGCTGAGGTCCCCCTCATCTTCTCCCTCATGACAGAATTACGAGATTTGTCAGGTTGTGACAAAATACAGTATTGTGGTATAGAGTGATGCAATACTGAAAGCAAATTAAACCTTTCTCCAACTTTTCATGCTAGATTACTTTACAGAGTAACCACACACACACAAAAAAAAAGTCATTTACTTAACGGGCATCCTTCACAAATGCATCTTAGATAAAACTAATCTGAAAAGTCTAATTAAAGATATTAAAAAAAAAATCTCTAACTTGATTAGTTCCCTAGATTGTTCTTTCTACATTATATTGAAGAGTAATGAAAATGAGATTATTTTGAATTAAGTAGTTTCATGTATTGAAGTTCAGAAAAAAACACGTGTGCTAGCAATTTAAAGCTAATAATTCACAAAGAATTGGAGTAGTGAGACAAAACAATGTTTCCCTTTCCTGCTTTTGGTTTAATCTGTAAAGCACTAACTTTGCTTCTCAGTCAAATTATTATATAAACAGCACTTTAAGCTTAGATTATTTAACCATATTTTCCTCTTTTGCAAAAGAGGCATACTCAATTTAGTCCTTATAAAGCAAAAACCAAACTAACATCAGAAATTCCAAAGGACGGTGAGGACATCATCATGTGCATACCTAATTTCTAATATACACTTATTAAGTGTATGAAATATTTGAGGTACATCACTGAAAGTTCATAAAAGTACATACTGTTTAAATATATACATATGTTTATGTTTACATATATACATATACAAGACGATATTTGCATTTTTCTTCCAATGGCCTGACAGTCATTAAGTCTGTATCTGTAGTGATTGAACAGTCTTGACAAAATGAGGCAACTGTGAATCTCAAAAGCTTTGTAGGTTAAATATCTTTCAATATATTAGTTAACTAGTTTCTGGTAACTGAAATGCAATGAAGCTGGCAATATCAGCCATTTACATTGTTTCAGGTCTTATCAAATGCCATAACAAGTAAGAACATTTGAGATCACTCTATTAGGTATGCTGGTACTATAAAACTGAACAAAATAAGATATACAACTGCTAAGCTGTTGCCTTTGTTCAATAACATTTTTACCTGTTCTATTAGTACAGTGGCATTTCTCTCCTTCTGGCTGATGATTTTCAGGCAGCTTTGGAATACATGAGCAAGCACATCTAAACTTGCATTACCAGCTGAGAGCAAGTTTAATTCTAACATGCAGATTTCAGGATACATTAGTTCTCCTTGATTGATGTTTTCAGCTAGGTCATTAAAATATCCTGAAGGACCAGTACCTCCTGGTTCTGTGTTTGTGTCTGCTCCTGAAAGAAAACACTTGTCTTACTAAAACTTACTCAGCTGAATATAGTTTGCATGATTTAAGCAGAACATCCAAGGACATACTTTCTCCAACCTTCTTGTAGGTACAAAACAAAAGTAGGCACTAGCTTATAAGCAGTTTTCAGAAGTTAATATAACTTCTATTCTGCTTCAGATTTTCAGTTTCCTGCCAACACAGAAGGGCAAGGATGCAGTTTCTCCCATTACAGGCTCTTAAACTATGTGCCTTCATTTCCTGGAAACTGGACACACATAGTAGTGATGAAATACGCAATTCACGAAACTTGACAGCAAAATCATTGTAATAGCGCCTCAAGCTTCTGTATAGAACTCTGAGCCTGCCAAGAACAGAGATAAATTTAATGATTTTATTTCATTTTAAAAGGTTGGGGGAAGCAGTTGTTTAGTTACTTAACTCAGAAAATGCACATGACAGCTCGTGACAGTGTATCTCCCACAACAATCAAAAAAAGCAAAAACCCACCTCATTTAAGCCTCTCCTCTTACATCTTGGAGAGACTTTCAAACACCTTATTTTACATAAAACACATGGCTGTACCAAATAAATGGGGTTTTTTAATATTTCATGGAAATATTTCAGGTTAAATTTTTAATTCAAAAATGCTTTTAAAAATGTTGTATATCTGTTGATAAAGCCTAGTCACACAGGTAAACAGCAACAGTTGAATGCAGTTCTATTGAAGACTGTTAGTGCCCATGCTAACCTCATAAGAACATAAGCATCTAGATGTTCAGCACAAAGGAAAAAAATAAAGCAAATTCACGTTCAAAATCTATTACACAAACAGAATAGAGCAAGAGATGTCCACATGAGTCACTAAATGAATATAAAGAGATATAATTAGACACTCTAATTTTTCATAGAATCATAGAACTGTCAAGGTTGGAAAAGAGCCTTAAAAATCATCGAGACCATCCATTAACCCATCACTGCCAAGTCCATCTATACCATGCCCTCACAAGCACCACATCTATCCATTCTTTAAACACCTTTGGGGATGGAGACTCAACCACTTCCCTGGGCAGCCTGTTCCAATGCCTGACCACCCTTTCGGTGAAGAAGTTTTTCCTAATATCTAACCCAAACCTCCCCTGGCGCAGCTTGAGGCCGTTTCCTCTCGTTCTATCTAATAACAAGATAATACCTGATATTACTTTACCTGATAATACAAAAAAAAAAGGGCACTGATTTCCAAACAGACTACTGATAAGCACCTCTGGAGAAAACTGCTTCTAGACCACAATAATACATTTGAGAAACATGACTTTAGAGCAAGAGTCACATAAACAAAGAAAACCAAGACAGAACTCTTCCTGTAACACTAAGAATATTCATCATCTTTCCATCTGTAACTGCATCTTTAGTTGAAGTAAAAAAGTTAAACTTGTTCTGTTAAAGGTCTCCTATACTCTATTTTTGTACATCTCAAAAGAGAAGCAAGCTTCTCTGTGTCACAAAGATTGCTTTATATATTCCAAAAATTCACATTTACCTTCATTCTTGGTTTCACTATCATCAGGGTTACTTTCACTATCTGCTTCATATCCTTCCTCTTCAGCAAAAAGTTTAAGATCACAGCACTGTGATTCTTCAGTTTCTTCAGAAATATCTCCAGGTTGTGATACAGGCTCCTTTTCAGTGTAATGAGTCTGTACAACACAAACAAATTTACCATCTTTGGTCAGAAAAGCAAGTAATGTAGAATCTTCCAGATGCCTATCTTCTCCAAGCCCAATGGCAAAAGAAACAAATTAATCATACACTTTCAAGAACCTTGAGATACTTTTTATGCACACTTCATTCTTCTATAGAAAATGGATTCTGCAAAGATGGATTTTTCTTAACTAACTGCCTGACCAAAGCTTTGGTAAGTAGATGGCCAACGCATTAAGAATAACCGTGTTTCCAAAAATCACTATCACCATAAACATGGACCTTGACATTCACTCTAAGGTGAAGATATATCTGCAGCCACTAAAGCCAGTCAGCATCCCCGTTTGAAGCTCTCCCTTTGAGAGCTTGCCACACACTGTTGTGGGACAGAAGAGCAAAGACAATGTCAGGTTTCAGGTACATCCATAAAGCATAACACAGCTTACTCCTTTTTGGGGCATGACTCATTTCTGAGTAGTAAATATGGGGAGCATATCAATAACCAGCATTCAACTTACACACTTGCTATACTTGAGAATCAGAAAAGTAATCTTCAACAGCCACAATAACCAACCACATTTAAACATGTCCTATAAAGATTAAAAATAGATCCAAACAACATAAATCTGACCAAACAAACCTTGTAGTATTTAGAATTAGACTAATTAGTTGGTGTTTCATACCTTTTCAATTTTTTCTTCAGAACAAGCCAAATCAGCAGAAAAAGTGCCCAATGCAACACGAAGCAGCGAATCAAACAGAGGCTTTGCCATGTCAGTTTCTATCACTTTTGATTGAGCAAGCTGCTCTCTTATTTGAAGCAAGATATCATCCACACAGGTATTCTGCGTTTTGGGGGAGACAGCCAAAAGAAAATAACATAAATCTGTTTATCAAAAACAGTTTTAGTACTTTCATTTAAGAACTTCCCCTTCTCCCTACACTTATCTAACTTCTCAGCTAAAGCCACCAGACTTCATCCAGTCTCTTGCAATAAGAAAGATTCATCCTGTTTGTCATGACAGATTTAGTTGGTTAAGCAATCTGCACACTGAAAAAAACTTGGGCAACATGCTGTTTCCCAAACTTTGCAAGCAAAAGCACTGTTTCAAAAATAAACATCTCAAACAGTTTTAGGTACACTGCATTCAGACTATGCCACAATATTTCTAGGGAGTTTAACAAGACAGAGTGACATGTCCAACTTCACAAAAATAGGACGTGGCCCAGACATAATTCAAGTTTCCAGTCCTCTCCTGTACCTCACTTCTCCTGCTTTTGTAACAAACTGCCATGTAAAATTCAAGATAGAAATTAAAACACTGAAGCACAGTGAAGGTGTCTTCTGTGAATTAACAACTTTGTAGAACACTGAATTAGGCCACCTCTAAGGCTTAAGTAATAGTTGTTTTTCAGGTGTCCTTTCAGTACCTGTGCTCTCTAATACTCTTCTTTCTCAAGTGCCATGCTCTGCTCAGAACCATCATCAAAACCACCATGTGTGAGTCACTGTGTATAATGCTCACATCTTGCTTACACAGCTCTCCATCAGTACCACCTCTGTCACATGCATTGTCCACTGAATACCCTTTAAAAAAAACAATTCTCTCCCACCGTTCAAATCCCATCAGCTCAGGCTCTGGAGAATGTGGGACTGGACAAAAGGACTGCATGAGGGGTGTGGGAGCAACAAAAGAAAGATATACAAAAAAAACACAGAAAAAGCAGGCCATAACTAACCAGGAAAAAAAAAGTGCAGGCATAGTCAGCCACCAATTCATAGTTAGACATCCATGACTGACCTTTTGGTTGGAGAAAACCATACGTTTCCTCTAGTAAGGACTATTTTACACAGAAAAAGGAACCAGAAATCTTCATCTGCCAGGATCACAGTTTGCCCTGGGACTCAACATACATTAAACTTGAAAACAGCATTTGATATTGGGTTCGGCCCTTAGCCACATAGTCAACATGCTGGCCCAAAACGTTAAGAAGCAGGCAATTTGCATGTAACAGGGATCCGACCAAAAAGAACAGAGGACAGAGATCATGTTGGAGAACAAGCAAAGGGGTGCAAAGTCCTTACCTGCATCTTACTCAATACAAAAAGCAACAAGCTGATATGGGAAGATGCCTCCTCAGAAGCAGCAACTACCAGTTTGTTCATCCACTCCCATTCTTTCATGCCTGCTGACCACTACCCTGACTACTAAGCACATCATTTAGCTGTATGCTTTCAGTACTACACAAAAAATATGGTAGCATAATAAAAGATTTTTTTTCCTCTAAAAGAACTTTTTCTCTCTAAAAGAACTTTTTAGTTCTTTATCTCTAAAAGAACATTTGACTAAATTACTGTTAAAATTATATGTAACAAGTACAAGTAAAGTAAGCTAAGTGAAGTTGCACACTACCTGATGAAACATCTCTACCTCCATCTTCTGCTGCATGGTGCTTGCACTGTGTAGACAGATTGTCAGCAGAGCTTCTAGAAGTCTGATGCCTTGAAGCGCCCACTCGTTCTCTTCTCTTACAGAAGTCTCTACCTCTTCAAGATTAGCAACTGAAGTAATTGAAGTGTGTTCCCTACTCAAAGAGCTGTCACAGGAGACACATTCAGGCACCAGCTGTTTGGCACCAGCAAGACTGTCAGAGCTATTGAGCTCCAGTTGTGCCACCTCTCTGCTTTTAGCCAACTGAACAGAGTCATCCTTGTTGAGAAGCTCACCACGAGGACTCCCATGTAAACTTCTGCTGCTTTCACTCAATATTCTCTCCCTCTTCTCCTGCTCCTTTTCCTTAATTTTTGCAAGTTTCTGTATTATCAGGATTAGTAATCTATGGCATGCTTCAAAGCCTCCAAGTCTATGGAACTGTCTCTGGAAAACCGAACTACACAAATAGATGCAACAACACATGGACCAAATATCCGCAGCCCTGTGAATATGTTGCAGGGAGGGCAGAGTAAGGCTTTCCAGTGACAGATATGGTAACTTGTTGCCCAATGGTTCACTAGCTGTGCTATCATATCCTGATGTATCTTCAGAGTCATTAGCTGAATCCAGATCACCATCTGCTTCTTTACTTACACATAGAAAAGCAACACAGAGGAATAGGTTTATTGTGTTGACATGAATGTCTTGGTTCACAAACTTTTTCTTTTTTGGATAAGCCTCTTTCAAGCCAGCATAAAACTTGCTCAGGCTTTGAGGAACTTCTGAAACAGCATGCTGGCTACAAAGAGAAGCAGGCAAGTCAGATGTAGACTCCCTTTGTTCGCTGTTCGGGCCTTCCAGTTCTGGCATTGCTTGGTCTTTCTGCTGATCACCAAGGCAGAGTATCAAAGTCTCTAACACTTTTAAAGAATGGCTTCTTAAAGTATCTAAGTAATTTAACTCAGTCATTTGATTCACTCCATTACAACTCAGAAACAAGTCTCTAATTACCCTGCAAGAGAAGGCATAGAGTTACCTTATAAATCAACCACAAAATCATGTAGTTCAGATGACATCTTATGCAAAAATAACCCTCTGTTCTACACACCAGAGAAACACCAAGGACCCATCACATCTACAGTAAATGCTATAAGTTACTGTAAGTTGTAGATTAAAGAGAGAAGGAACTTATCTGCAGTACTTTAGAATCCCAAGTAATCATCATCCATCTAGTAGCAGAAAATTCAGGTTTTTTCTAAGATATAATGTAGGAAATATTAACCTCTAAAAATGTAGACCACAAAGATGTATGATGTTCCAAACATTAAAGGCATTTCATTAAACTTACGACCTTTGCTCTTTAGTGGTACTTCCTCCCCCTAACTTTTTACTAGTAATTGAAGTGAGTATCTTTATTTGAGAAGTAATCTCTACTTTCTGGTGAAGTCGTAGAACTGAGAGAAATAAGTTTTAAGAAATTTTACTAGGTATGTCTATTAGTTGCATGGACAATGTATTTCAGATAGAATTCAGGAATTCCTATCAAGTACAACTTTTTGTGCAATTGTTATGCCAGGATGTCCAATATTAAAAAACCTTTCAGTATATTTGTTTCCAAGTATATTTTTCCCTTCTTTCCCCTTCCCAAGTATTACATTGAGTTAACACAGAATTTGGGGTAAGGATGTGTAAGCTTCTTAGTGCACTACGTTGGCTTGTAGTCATCCACCTTCCTTACCCTCCTGTCTCCTTCCCACAGGCTCAGCTTTTACTGTAACTGAGTCAGACTCTACAATCAAATGAATCATGCACTTGTGTATTCCCATCTTCAAGCCAGTAGGAAACAGGATATCAAACTTTTTATCTAAACTACTTCTCTTGCCTCTTTGCCACTAAGTGCACTTTCAAAAATTCTGATACAGTTTAGGTTAGGATAAAAATTAAAAGTGTATTAGACAAGCCTTTTCTAAACTGGAATACTAGTCTATTCTTTGTAATTGTGCCAGATAAAATGAAGTGAATTTAGTAGAGTTATCAGGACTCCAACAGAAGATATCAGAATCTTTCCTGGACGAAAGGATACACACATTTGTGAATAAATTTCCACATATTATATGAAACAATATTTTATAAATTCAAAAATAAAGAGGAAAGTTTTACTTGATGCCTTGGAAGAATGTTTGTAATTTGAGGGTTTCTTTTTTTTTTTTTTTTGGTGGTGGTGGTTTTGTTTTGTGGGTTTTTTAACTATGTTTAAATTAACAGGATTTTGTAAATTGGGAAATGGTTATTTCAGGACAAGTAATCCTCTCAAGCCTTATTTTTCAAAGGTGGTTTCTATGAAGACCATTCTAGAAGGAAAAGGGAAACAGATCAGAAAACTAAGTAGTCAAATTCCCACAGGGAAGTGACATGTCAATCTGTCCCACATTCCTGACTCACTTTAGCATGAGGAATGAAAAGGCAAAGAGCATGTCACATTGGACAAAGATTTTATTTGTTGCTACACACTTTGGCTTGTTAAAGACTCCAACTCATTGGTAGAGAGCCCTCACTTTCTACGATTTATGGATCTAGGATTAAATCTTACATTATTCAAGCATTTATCTTGTTGCCACCCGTGATATCCAAGTGCAGCCAATAGTCCAAATAAAACTTATGTTCCTATCAGTAACAAATATACAAAGCTCTGTACATAATTATTGTATTTTCCATTGATAAACAGAAAATCAACCAACCTGGATTTTAGCAACACAGGGAGTGTCTGCAAATAAATCTGAAGTACTTCAGAAGGTAAACACTGGCTATGGTAACTGCATGTGTGTTTGTCAGATGTAGTTTGTCCGAGTTGTTGAGCATGGCAAGCTAGCTCAACCCCTCTCTGAAGCACAGGATTATAAATACAGTTATATAGTTTCCATTGGACCACTGCATTTCCCTTTTGAATTAAGTGGCAAATATGGCTTGCAGTCTGCATGCTGCGTAGTTTGTCTTCTTCAAAAACAATGTCCTGATAAGCCTCCAATGCATCCCATCGCAACAACATATCTTCAGATGCACTGCTAGGCAGAATTCCTTGAACTCTGCAAGAGGAACTGGATGCAAAACCAGCATCACTACAGTTGCCCTGCAAGGCATCTTCCAGCTGAGCAAGTTGATCACAGTCAACAGTACATATATTGCACGAAGCCTGTATAATTTTGGGAGAAACTTCTGCTCCACCCAGCTGATCCAATATAAACTTGTTAAGGATGTTCAATATGTGCTGTTGAAAGTTTTTTAATATTGGTAACTTGGAAGCATGAAGCAATGGGACGATCACAGACTTTGGATCCATACAACAACATATCCCTACATTATGCACACCTGAGAGAATTTGAACACAAGTACTGCTCAAAGAAACTTGTTGCAACAAGTGCAAACACTGGTGTGCACAAACAGCAATGCAACAGCATCTGTCAGGATAATGAACTTCTCCATCAGAAGTTTCAAAGGGGTTTTTAGTAGCTTGGTTTTTAAAAGCAGATACAGAGAGCCCAGAGAGATCTCTGTGGTGATGCATGAAGTGAGAGTACTCACATCGTCTGTGTCGCTTTCTTGTACACATTGATTGATGGAGCTGCTCTGATTTTACTTTTTTGACAGTGCTGATTATTTTCATGATGCTGTTGATTAGGCCTTTCAAATGCTCTGAGGCTTCCCCAGTTACTCCCTCATTCTTCATACACAGCCATTCCATCTGGAGAACAGTTACTTCAAACAGCTTAAATCCCTGATGCTGTATGAACTCATGAACCAGATCTATAGCTTGGCTAAAGTAGAATGGATTGGAGGCCGCACTTTGTAGGCAGCAGATCAAAATCTGCAAGACCCCTTCTATAACCTCAGGTAGAAGCAAGATTCTGTGATGGTATTTAGAAAATATGAAGTCATCCTGAACCAGCTGCTGTAGTGTTTTCCTGTATCCTGGAGCAAAAGGATCAGATTGCTTTTCCAAGCACATTCTGATTTTTAATGCTGCTTTAAGTAAGTCTGTTAAATTTCTTCGTAAATTATCAGGCATTGTTTCTGTATTGCTAATATCTAAAGACATAAGACGAAGCACTGTTCGAAAAAGCATCCTTTGGATCAGAGCCATGGGTTCTTCCGTCCAGCCTGCAGAAACTGCTTCGTTCTCTGTGTTACTGCTTACATTGCAACAGTCTCCAAATCCTGATAAGAACTCAGTCAATGTGGGCACCACACTAGCTGAAAAAGCAGAACTGTGATTCAGAGTAATATCAAATTTGCACACTTTCTCTAGGAGTGACAATAAGACAAGGCATAAGTCAAAAGGAGAGTTATTCGTGTTGTTCTCAGCAATTCCTGCAGTGGGCTCATTCAAAATCTCTGGGTTTAGCTCATGTGCTAGAATAATTTGGCCGGAATCTTCTAGACTAGGGGCATCAGGATTAGAATTTGGTACTGTTTCCCCAGGTAGGCAATCACTTCTGCCTACAAGGTAGCTGTCCCTAACTGGGTATGTTAAAAAAGGCTGCAGTAACTGGGAGCGTCTGTGCTTTGTTATTACAGTAGTCTTGTCATCAGAATTGCCTTCTGAATCTGAAGTGGACAGTTGAGATCTTCTTGCATCTCGCACGGAATAACGATGAGTGGTTTTGTGCAGGCGTCCACTTTTTCGAGATCGAGAATTTAGTTTTACAGAAGTCTGAAGAGATGAACGAGTGCTTCCATCTAAGCCTAGTTTTTCCTGAGTAGATTTTATGGAACTTGAATTATTCTCTTTGGTCGGGCATATGTCTACTGTAAAGGGTATATTAAAACCTGTTGAAACAGAAAGATAAAAGGAACTTAAAAGGAACATTCAGGAACATTATAATATGTAAAGCATTTTCCCTAATTTTCTAAGTTTAATGCTTCCAGCTTAAAAATATTTGAAGTCTGTCTCTCTAGCATTACCAGACGTCCCTATCCCACAACAAGTGAAAAAAAAAACTAAGGGGAAGAAGAAATGTCTTTTTCAACTTGATGACCCACTACCACTTTTTGCAACTCAGATGCTATAGGAACTGGGTGCCTTAACTCACAGCCCTTTTAGAATGCATGAAGTTGTGAAAGTACTAGTGGTAATAGGAAAAAAATATCTGTACTTAGAAACAGTGCAGATCTTCAAGTATACAGACCTCAGTCTTTACTTCAGTGTTAATTGTTCCAAATACAAAAAGCAGAAATAAAAGTTGTAGATTTTAAAATAGTGAGGGACAAGAGGGAGATAGAAAGGAATAATGTTTAAGGTGCTGAATATTCCCACAAAAGCCAAGACAAAACCCTATTAAGTATGCAGTATTATATAGTGAATATAAAATTTAAATCTGATTCAATAAGCAAGAACAATCTAAAGATTAAAATACAAGTATTTCCAGTTCCTGTTGGTAAACTCAGATCATAAACTGTTGAAAAAGCAGGCAGAGAAAACAGCCTGTACATTCTTGGATAAAATCTACTGCCATTTTTAAGTAGCGGCAGAACCGCTACCATGTAACCAGATGCTTTGGGCAGTAAATAACCTAGCATAAAACAACTGTAAGTATCCTTCATTCAGTAAGTTTAGTATTTAGAAAAACGTGATAGTTAATTATAACAGCCCCCCCCCAACCCCCAAAAAACCCTAGAAGCCCAAACAACAGCTACAATCATTAAGCAAACTGAAAGAAGAGATGCTTTCAGGTGCAAGCATGACAATGCCTTGCTGTTTCACAAAGTCAGAGCTGTGATGCTTAAGGAAGAAACATCATCTGCTTTGGAGGCAGGAAATTAACCAGGAATACTTTATCAAACATAGGGTATTTCCTGCACAGAAAGAAAAAAGCTGCCTGGTATAAGTGAATTAAGATTCGTTTTATTTCAGCCTAAGGAAAGGAAAAAAGTTCTTAATGCACAATGGATACATCACATTTATTGCATCGGTACTATGACAGACATTGGTAGCAAAAACTGTACATTATGCAGAGTGCAAAACCAGAACATCTTAAAACCTATTTACACAACAGCATTTTAAACTAACCCTGAAAAAGTCACTGAGCTCTCATAAGATAACCAAAATGTTTAACTTGATCATGCTTACAAAACATGAAAGAAAGATGCAACTGAGCAAGCAGGAAAGTTAATTCTATAATTAAGTGCTATAAAACTGGTACTTTAAACACTCCAAGTCTACAAACATTGCAAAAGCCTTCAATTTGCAGGAGTTTAAAACAACAGAAAACATTGGGAGAGCTTTAGGTGGGAATCCTTAAGAAGTCTCTCAGACAGGTAACTTCCTTTGTTTCATCCTCTGTTTTATCCTCTAATAGGGAAAATAATGCATCAGACAGATGCAAGAGCCCAAAAGAAAAATGAACAAAAACAGTGTCCTGGTTCAGTTTTTGCACATTTTATTTTGTATCATCCCTTTACTTTCTTTAATTCACTTTAGCCTGATTCTTTCGCAGTTCAATCCTTGCAATTGGATTCCTCAATTAGCACATCAGTTTCTGACACAGAACATCGTATTTTCTAAGTAATGCAGCCTAGTACTGTTCATAATCATTTAGTATTATTCTATTTTCAGGGCCTGCCTCCCCAATAACATTGTACTTCTCTCATACTGTCTATTGTTTGGCCTTACACTTATTCTCTACGTCCCATTTCTTCAATTATAGAAGTCTGTCTTATTCTGTCTCTGAACAATCTAGTGTCAGCATGTATCACTTTAAAAAAAAAGCATCAGGATGTTTTCCCCTTCTACTCATCATGAAACACTTCACATTAGCAAAAATATCACTACTCTCTCAAATCTCTTTTCTCCCCAAATCACCTGAAAAGAAAACTCTCACCATCAAGTTCAGCTACACAGTACCATGAGCATTGCCTTTCACACCGACCAAGAGCCTTTGCCTTCACTGTACAATCTCAATCTCCCTTGTATGCTGACCAAACATTGATATTTGAGTTTAAATTCTTTGCAGGATCCACACCTTCATTCTATGTTAAGAGTATATGTATTACAATGAACTACTACTCTTTACTGAGGAGTCCTAGGCTCTGTAGTAATACACAAATTACTTCTAGGTCTTTAATACTGTAAGTGATAAATACCTATTGCTTTTTCTTCTTGGACAGGGATTTTCCACACCAATGGCAGAAGTGACAGGAGGAGGGTCAGAAGTTCTTCCCGACATGTCAGCTCCTATGTCAGAAACAATAGAAACAAGCTTTTGTACTTTTTAAAAACAGATTAACCTTCTTTATTTTAAAATAAGCTATTAAACATTTGATGGCCTATGCCTTTCTGCTGTTTTATGCACTGACAAAAATTACCTAACTGCAAAGAGTGCTATAATCATTAACTAATGCCAATCAGAAAGCATTTAAGATATTTATTACACCTCTGCAACTGTTTCAATACAAAGCTCTCCTAATCCTTGTTGAATGAATTCCTCACCCAAAGAGCAAAACCAGAAAAGTCAAAAGCAAGTAACTTGTTGATTTAAACAAAGCCAGCATGAAGCCCAAGACAGGTTTGAAACTTCGATTGTTAAAAAAAAAAAAACGTAACTTTGAAGAACTTTATGGGAAACTTTCTACTTTCTCCAAAATGACACCTTTACGCAAATGAAGACTACATTTATCAAGTAGTGTTACTAACTCAGAATAGAAAACAAGTCTTATGGGACAAAAGAGAAGGTTACTCCTAATTCAGAAAAACAGAATAACCACTAAAAAACTCCTCACTCATACTGGGATTCTAAAACTTCAGTACTAAGAATTTCAATGCAGAAAGGAGCAAAAGACAAATTAAACGATTCCTTTACTGGGTGCTCTGCAGCACCAGCAGAACAGTTTCAGTCCTAAAGATTAATAATTCTCCTTTTTTTTCAAACACAAAGAGCTGACTTGAGTGTTTTGGCAGTTATAATCATGCAGCTGAAGCAACATCCTTCTCCAAAAATTCAAGATCACAATGAAACTAAAACATATGGAGATAAGCAACTTAAATAGTTACAGCTTTATATATTATA
>KL280483.1:0-18448 GCA_000699545.1 Podiceps cristatus | reverse complement strand
TATTAAGTTATATATATAGTTGATATTTGCCTAATGAGATTATCAATTTAAATGAAACTTAAAAAATTTAACATTATTGATACAATACAATTAGATCTGAAAAATAAGCTTTTTTGAAGCCATTCTCCCAATTCTCTTCTACTACTGAAGATATTTACAGCAAGAGAAATTAGGAACATGAATGAGCAATACAGCATTCAAAGCACAATAAGACTGGATAAAGCAAAATATTAACTTTTCAAATTGCAGTGGTACACTCTCAGACTTTGACTTTCCTTACTAGTCAAGTTCTTCCTCTGCCCCTCTTAAACATATTTCCTCTGGAGATAATTGCTGAATTGCTGATGTTTCATGAAGAATGCCACAAGCTTTTTTCCCCTTCTACTTCAGAAGTAGGTTTTTATTGGGTGGGAGGCACGTGGAATACCCTGTTTTCTTTTTATACAAAAGCCAGCTGTTTTTTCAGCAGCTCTAGTTCTGAAGCCTCTATTAACAGCAACTATGCAGAACTCAAGTGACATCTAAAAACCCACAGCTCTAGAATTGGCAGAGATTCTTCTTAGTAATTATATATAATGGCAATCTTGTGGGTTTACTGTTTAGCCAGTGCACCTACTGGAATCCAGAACCAAGCCGGCAGACCTGACTGGAGCCTTGGCACAAGTCACCTCATAAAGGAAATGCAAACCTCTAAGAAGAATTTGACCAGCATTAACAGCTAACATCATTTAAGACAAGAGCTGAGTAAACTCAACCAGGATTCACTTGGTTCATTATTTTTAATTACTGGGATCTGCAGTTTCAAAGTACAAAGAATTAATGCATATCTCATCCTATCCATTGCTTAGTACATATCCAATAGTGTTCAAGACGAAGGAAAAGTGAAAGAAAAGGAAACAGACATTTGCAGCTACAGGGATGTGTGCAGATTTTTTAATATAAAAAAAAATAGCATAAAATTATCACCTCTTCTAAAATACTTTCTTTTGAGCTAAAGTTACCAAATATTTGGTTTCTATCATATTCAAGAGCAAGTTACTTAACGCAGAGCAAAAATATATCTCACAGCCCATAAACAAAAGGTGTATATTTAATTTATTTTATTGCCTTAAACTAGAAGGACCTTCTCAAATTAAAAACTGTCAGTCTGTACTGTAGGTTCAGTAAACAGACTCATTTCTCCCAAAAATTCTAGCCTATTGGCTCTTTCTACCCAGCTGCTACACTCTAGCTTCAACTAGTCAAAAGTTTAGTAACCATCAGTATCAGATGGCAAACAGGTACATGATTAGCTATTTCTTTCATTTTCTGTTCTTGCTGCAGAACAGAATGCACAGCAACACACCCCTTTGAAATTTTAGTCTTCATAATTAACTCATGCACTCTACCATAAAAAGGCAAGGAAACCAGCACCAAGAACATGAGCCAGACAAATCCCTTCACAGTCAAGCTCAGTACCAAAATTATAGCCAGGTTAAGAAAAAAAAAATATTACCTGATCAATAGTAGAGTTCAGTGTGGTAAGCAAAATAAATCCACGGCCTTGAACCAAATATTGTCCCAGTGCTGCCATATGAGTTTCTTCCTCTTCATCTTCCTTGGCCTCTGCCCTCTGGACCACTGCATTGCACAGTCTGTTGACATCCGTCAAGAATTCCCGTGCCAGTGAGTTACTGGCACTGCTCATGTCTGAGCTGTAAGTAGAGGAAAGCACAGAAATTAAATCCATTAATACATTCCTTATGGAAAAGAGACTAGGGGAAGAGAGGAGCATTTCTTTCCTGTTCCCTGGAGTGGCTGTAGAACTGAGGAATCAATATGAGGAATAGGATGGAAGGAAACAAGAAGGACAAGCTTAGAGGATTTCATTTATTTCAGCAGAACTTCAGCTAACAGCCCACAAACCCAACCATTCACTTTACAAGTCTATCAGGTGAAAGCCTGATATTATTCCTTTCCACTGCATACGTGAAAGTTAATGACTTTGTTTCAGCTTTTCTTTGTAACTTAGATGAGAGCTTCAGTCTTCATTTACTTCTAAAAGGTATTTAACCTGAAACATAAGGGGAAAACAAGTAGCTCTTACCCAGCATTGCCCAGAAAACATGTTGTTTAATAGTTTATTTGAACACATTATCTTCTACCATGTAATGTATTCCAACAGTATGCAGGTTGTTTCAAGAGAAATTAAAAAAAAGTTCAGATAAAATATGGAGTTTCATAATAAAATGCTTTAGATTTACCAGCTCTTATGGTTTTCCTTCAGGCAAGACTGACTGGGTGGCAGTTACTACTATAGTGTACTTAATCCAAGATATGATTCTACTGCGTATGTTCAGGAGAAAATGGCAAAAGCATTAGTACCAATTCCCAGACTGATTAGTTTTACTTTAGATAATGCACACAAGGCACTCATACTTCATCTGCTCACTCTGTCTTATAAAAAGATTTTTTGTTCTCTTATGCCACAGTATTCTTTGGTTGGTCAGCAATAGTACAAGTTGAAAAGTTTAAAACAAACATTAAAACAAATGAGACAAGAAAGGCAAGACTCAGCTGTAGAAAACTCTCAGAAAGATCACTGAGGAAGGCAAAACAAAACCAAGAATCAGTGATGGCAGCTATAGAAACAAGAACATTTAATCCACATAAAGCCCACTTAATGAAAACTACAGCAGATTTAACTTCTTTGATTTCTGTATAAACAGCTGTAGTAAAATCCTCAAAACTCCCATTTTCCATGTCCAAGCACAGAACACACAAAAACACACACAAAAAAAGAGCTGAATAACTTTCAATATAAACTTCAAATATAACAGGTGGATTAATACTGCTTGATCAAGAAACATCTACATGCAATTATTAAGTAAAAATAACACCGTGCAAGAAAAAGTTCGTTACTAATGGTACAAAAAGCTCATTTTAGTGGCAACACTGAATATTCATACATGCAATAACATTCACTCCAGAAGTAACAGGAAAATTCGTACCAGAATTACTTTGTCAGCTTAACACATTTATCTTCTATTTGGAAGAACAAATATATTCTGGAAATACCACCCTTGGTTCACCTGTTTTTTAAAAAAAAAAAAAAAAAAATACATCATGGTTAATACGCAATTGTTTTGTTTTTAAAACTCATTTTATGAAAGCTATTTTAAGTTTATGAAGAGTCCTTGAGAGTTTTTTTGAGCTTTAAAGCTGTAGTTTTCACTTTTTGCCTATGATTGTGCACAACCAAATTCCTATTACAGAGAAAATAATTGGTGCATATAAGGTAAGTTAACATAACAAAATTCATTAGTTTTAAAAATGTAAAATGAGCTAGGTATGCAGGTTTAAACACTTCCCTCTAGAAACAGTATAAGTTTTTAGTGATCACTATCTGCATATCTAATATTTGAAGCACTTAAAAGCTCTAGATACAAGTGATGGATAGTATGAGAAACTGAACTGTGCAGTCAGGTGTTGATGTAAATGCATTTTAAACCTGTCATCCTATTTTGTCTTTACAGATAAACAACCTTTATTGCTTTAAGCAACAGGGAAGATACAATTAATAAAACTGGAAAGAAACAGTATTTTATCTGCTCTGTCCAGTCCACTAAAGCAATTTAGGAGTTACTACTACTCTCCTACCCCTTTAGCCCCCTCCAGTCCTATCAGAGGATCAGAACAGGCAATGTTGGTTTTTTGTGGGTTTTTTTGTTGTTTTGTTTTGGGGTTTTTTTGCACTTTGTCCTGAGAACAGTACTTTAAACTAACCCCGTTTTGACCTGTAATTAGGTATGAAGAAAAGACTAAGATAAGGGAGAAGCAACCTCCCAATTCACTCCAGAATGGCTAGAAATAGCAAGACAGTTACCCCTAGTACATGCTTTGGCAAAAAAGTTAAAACAACACATATATCAACCCTGCCTTTGTCAGCTCTGCACAAAGGGTAAAAAGATTCTGTAGTGACTCAAGGAAAGCCACTCTGATAGAGAGTATGCCTTCATAAAGCCCCAACATGCCATATTCCTTGCTATAAGCTAAACTGTCCAATGGTTTATTAATTTTTCATTTTAAAATTTCAAGTTTCTAGTTATCACACTTCCTCTCACATCTTCAGAGTGCATTCTATCTAAGAAAAAAATTTTAATCTTCCTGAAATACTCTTATTTACTTAAAGACTGAAGAGCTCCTTAAACATGCTTTAAATCCTAACGTATGGTTTTATCTGACTGGTTGAATACTTTCTCTGCTCTTTCCTAGAAGAGACTCCAATAATTGCAGAGGGAATGTTTATTTCTTAGTTCTCAGATACCATTTTCAAGTCTTGAAGTGCTAATTATTTAGCCATTCAATGGCAAGAGGACTCCTTACCAGTCTTCCTTATAGTTAAATACATTTTTTAAAAGCTATTTGTTTGGTGCCACTGAATACAATTTAACTGAGCCCAGTTTCTAACAAAGCCCCAAAAACCTCCTAAGTTATATCCACTAGTACATCAGGCCTATACAGAGATGAACTGTCCGAACCCATGTTTACTGAAGCACCCACAAATTGGGGTGCTCCAATTGCAAGTTAGTCCAATGTTAAAACCTCATTCTCTAGACATGGTAAAAAGGCAAAAATGCATTTGCTATCAATGGGAATATGAAGGCTAGTAACCAAAAAAAGCTTCAAACATTCAGCTACAATGATCTCTAGGTGAGTGCTCAGATAGGGATAAGAAAAAGACCAAATTCATCATTTTAGTATTCTCAGGTGGCAATTAAATAAAAACTTCCAAGTTTAAATTTAAAAATTGTGACAAGCATGAACATTACAGAAAAGACCTCTTTAAGGAAGGAGAAAAACATTGTAGGTTCCCCAGGCAAGCTCCCAAAACAAATCTGCCCCTACTTCAAGGTTTCAGTTTGCCTGCCACCTTCTCTTTCTGTTGCAGATTGTGGTGCGCTGATACACATCCCACACCGCATAGCATTTCATCTTACTGGGAAAAGTATGCCAGCCAATTTGCTTTAAATAGGAACTACAGCTACTACAGAATTTTTCTTTTGCTTACAGTGACAAATCTAACTTCTGTGGTGCCTGATAATATATAAATGGTAACATGGAAGTAGATATAGACAAAACACCTATACTCAGGTAGAGTGCCTTCACCCCTCTTTAGACTTCAGAGGGGTCACCTTAACTAGAGAAGAAACCCCAAAACCAAAAACGTCACACATGAACCAAGGCATAAGAGAGCAGAAAGAAGCCCACCAGAATCTCAGTTCACCACTGCTGTGTACAGTCTTAATGGGACGCTTACAGTTTTGGAATACATGATGTATACACATGTATACACATAGCTAGCCTGGTGGGGGGTGGGGGGAATCACATTCTTAAATTCCATTTCACCCTCTAGGAAAATATGATTATCATATTTCAGAGAAACCACCTTTACTAGATAGCATTTATTTCTAAAATGAAAAAATCCCCAAGCATTAAAAGAATAAATCCCTTAACTGTGAATGATCTGACATTCACATATAATCTGCCCTCTTCATGCCCATCTTCCTACCACCCTCAATTCAATCCATATCACGTCTGCCCTCTGGCCCCTTTCTGCACCAGCTCTCAAAGGACTTATTTTCTATTTGCTGTCATATAAATCTATTCCCTGCACTTGAAATTTGTATTTTTCTCTGGATTTCTTTCAATTTTTATGGAGCTGCTCATCAGCTGAGCATCTCAAAATATAGGAATGGCTTGCACTTACTTCAATGATGTAACTTCAAGCCTTTAACAGAAAATACCAAAAGCATTCTTTAACTAATTTAAAGGATGGAATTTAAATAAGACCATTTTAGCAGTCATGAATACTGAACCATGAATATACTAACTTTATATAATGCTAATGATTAGATAGTATTATCTCCAACTTCAGCGCAACTTGGGGAACAAAGAAAATGTAATAAAAGCTTAAGGTCAGAGCTAGTATGCTGTATATAAGAGTGAACTGGACCTTTTACTTGGTTATGTTTTCAGAAATGCATTGCCCAGAAAGACCTGGAATGTCCAGTAATACAACAAAAAGTAGTAATTACTAAGTTACTACAGCAGCATTGTAATAAAATATAGTACTAAGCCAAATGAAGGCAAAGTCCCATAATACTAGCTTAAATTATTACTTTCAGTAACTGTTGTCTAACAGCTTACAGCAAGAGTAAAGGAGAGGCAGGAAGCTTGGTGGTTTCCAGTTCACACAACAGCCAAAAATTAGTGCTACAATAAACCTACCTCCCCACAGCTTCCCCCCCGCCCCCCTTTTGGTTTTTGGGTTTGGGGTTTTTTTTAAAAAAAAGGGGGGCGGGGCTTTTTAAATTTTATAGTACTAGCAAAAAGTGAACTACTTAAACCACCTCTTTTTGTTGTGAAGTAGATGTCAATAAACTTCTTCAAATTGCTCACTAGTAAATAGTTATATCAGTCTAAAATGAACATGCTGCTGAGCGCTGTTCAAACAGCTTCATAGTCAGGCTTGAGTAAAACAAAAGTGATAATGTACCTGAGAAGGTATGCATGACACATATGAGCCACCTGCAAGCCTTTATTTCCTGTAGCTCACTGTTACGTTCAATAAAAGCAGTCTTGTCTACCAGGTTATATGACTATCTTACTGCACTACAAGAGTAACAGCCAATCTCTTAAGAAAAAAATAAACTTATGAGAAGCTATTTTACAGATCATGCAAAGAGGAGTAGAGAACATATAGCTACATTAAGTTGTTAATGTATTTACTTTCCCTAGTTTTCTGTTTCAGATAAGAGAGAAACATTGACCAGGCATGGCATGGCTGCAAGTCCTTTTGAGTAGAGAGTACAATGAACTTACATTTTTAGTATTAAATATAGCGCTTCAAAAAAAAAAAAAAGTTTCTATAAGCCATTGTACAATCCAGTTATTTCTGACCTCCAGTTCAAAACTTGTAGCCCTTTTACCCATTCTGTAGAATATGGGAATATGAGTCACCATTGGCCAACAAATGCTATATTTACTTTATACAGTATTCATTCCATTTAGCAAATATTTGTCCCAGTTGCATTGCTTGTACTTAACACTGATGCTCTGGAGAACACACTTGTGACCTCTTCAATGATTTTAACATTAATATGATATCAACAATAACTTTAATCACATTTACTTTCAATTTAAGCTCAAGCTTCTGTCAGCAGAGGACAACAGGCATAATGAAGAGCACCATCAGGTTACTGACACTAAGACACCCTGTAATGGGCCTTTGCAATTGTAGCACAGACTGCCAGGTTTATTACAGAAACTGAATTTCTTGATAGTAGCAGACACCAACTTTGATTGCCTTCTTTTTAAAGAAATTTGATAACAATAAAAACTAAGGGAATACTACAATTAATCTCTCTGTGCAAACTGGAGAAGGAAGTAGAGAATGAGAGATTACAGAGAAGTAATTACCTATAATGGCCTGGAACAAAACTGGAACATATCCCATAGACCTTGAGGTCTGCACTTGATGGTGAATGCAAGTAAAACTTTGAACTACGGATCACCAAAATCAGCATTCTTTCTTTACTGTCCTTTTTATACCATTCAAAATTTGAAACAGGCTAGAAAAAGTTACCTAGCTGACATTGCCAGAGAGAGTTATGCAGCAGGAGCAACAGACAGGCCTTTAACAAAACAAGTACCTGCAAGTCAAGCACAGTATCAACAGAAAGCTTGAGAGGCTTTGATGCCTTGTTTGCCCAATGCAAGGCAATCAGCCAAAAAGCAGCTTATAAAAGGCAGTGAAGATTTACTAACCATCCAACAACTCTGATATTCATAGACATGAGCAAACAAGAGCAAAAACAAGACACTTCAAATTTGGTTCATTCTCAAAACAGACATACAGACAACACTCCAGCTCTGCAGACCTCTTAGGCACTCTATTTCCAACCACTTTCTGCTCTCTCCTTTGCTATTATTTATTAACTATTTATTTCATCAAGGATTTCAGTAACTAGCTTTTAGTCTTCTGTGTAATCCACGAAATCAATAAGACTCCAAATAACTTGTTTGGAAATAAATATCCCCAGAACAAAGTGAAAGACAAAAGTCTGTAATACTTTTGGATAAGTAACATGTGCACTGTCATTTTCACTAACTATTGAGAAGTGTGTCAAATTCACAAGATGGTAAGCGATTTTAATGAACACTGAAAAGTATGTTGAGTCCTTCAGAACAACAGCATTGCTACACAGAAGAGTATGTTTATGTATGTATAATCTTACTAATGCCATTTTAAAGTAAAATCAAAAGTATTTTTGACTCCCACCTCACCTATGGGGGATGCTTGTCTTGCAATACCTGGAAGTCCTGCTTTGACAAGTATCTTTGACAAGTATCTGAACATAAGTATCTACTTATGTTCAGCTGCCTAGGTATTAAAACAAAATTTAATCCATGAAGTTCAGTATTTATACAACCTGAGAACAGAAAATTTCTACCACTAAGTGGATTTGAAAGCACTATACCTTACACAAAAAAAAACCCCAGAATTTTAAGGCAGCATATTATCTGTGGTTTCTGAAAAAACAGTCCTTAAAAAAATATTCAAATATTCATTTTCATATTGTGTATGGCCAGGAAACACTGTCACATGTTTGGCTAAAGTAGCCATTCCTGTTGTAGAATAGGAACACCGAAGAAAAAAAAACAAAGATCAGACAAGTGCTATGCCAGATTTGGCCAAATTAAAGAAGCAGTCACTTTCCAAAATACCTATCAAAAAATATATAAACAAGTCTGCAAACCTGTAATTAGCAAACATACCCAAAGCTACAGGCACCAAGAGATATACAAAGTGGTATTACATGTACAGACAGGTTAACTTCTCAGAAACAGTTTGAGAGATGTCATTCTTCTGATCAAGACCTAGACCAGTGGTGCCACACTGGATGTGAGGCAAGTGAAGGAAAAAACCTAAACCCTTCCTTACTCCCAAATTATCATTTGCCATGTATTTTCAGCCTTCAGTGTTTTTTGTCAGTTAGAAAAGAAACTCACGGGTAATTTCTTTGGGCACAAAGTTTGTTTGAGACTACATTTCCCAAACATGGCCCATGTATTTTTTCCAAAGGTAACTTAAAATGTATTTGCTATAGTTTAATCTGGTTCCTGTGATGTATTCTGACCTGTAAGTGTTTAAGTCTGCTCTCCCAAACAACATGACTATTACAGATGCCTCACTCTTCTCTAGCATAACTATTAGTAAAAAAAGCTCTGAAGTGATAGAAACACAACTCAAAGTTAACAGATCTCTATATACACACATACACACACAAGATTCTTGTTTACTTACATCCAAAAAATTCCCATTTACCCACAATTCAGTTTTCCTGTTCAGCAGCTTCTGAAGTACTATTTTAGGATGTTACAACAATTAAATGAACTTTCATTTACACCCTTAGTGTTTCCACTGTATGCTAACCTACTAATGGCCCTGAAGTGCATAAGCTTGTTGTACAAGGCCAATGGAGACTATCAGCTCAAAAGAGCAAGTTTCTAATTTATTGGCAACCACTGACTATAAAAAGATAAGCTAGTCGCAGCACACAGGGGACCAGAAACCAAGGCAAGAACAACATTAAGGTATAATAAGCTGCATTCAAAAGACTGACCAAACAAGGGCTACCAAAACCAGAAGAGAACCTGGCAAGAAAAGAGCAGGTGATAAAAGGATCTGAGTGCCCCAAAAGGAAACCAGCTCACGTGCAAACTAATTGCAGACTTTTCCACATATAAGCAATGCACCAGAGATCTACAAAGAGAATTGAGCATATGCAGATTGTATGATTTTGAGAGGTCTGTAATTCCAAAGGTTAAATCCTGAATCATTACGACTATAATGAATATACTACTTCTGACACCCATCATGGCACTGGCAAGACTCAGGATTTCAGCAACAGCCCTAACTTACTAGGGCCTCACCATTCAGGGAAAGAATACTACTATACTAAAGTATAGTAGAGAGCAAACTACATATAAATCAAACCTAGCAAGCTTTAGAGAACGAGAGGGCAAACATCCCCTTCTCTCATCCTGGCTCCTCTTGAGTGCCAGTTGTCCTCACACACACACCACATCTGTAAGCTAATGCCGTCTGGAACATGGATAACAGCTTTCTATGTCTTACATGAAACCCCTAGCAAAATTCTGTATAGCAACTTTATTTAGTTAATTGACCTACTTTGTCAGGAGAGTAATTTTTAAGAATGTCTCATTAAGGTCAATTCAGTGACTTTTCATACAGTTCTTGGCACATCATAAGCTACTGAAACATTCACAGCAGTGAAACACAAACAGCATTTAACTTAAAATACAGCTTGTCCTACTTGATTGTGAAGTATTCATGACATGATTTGCTCTTCACCATTTTAAAGTCCACTTGCAAATAAAATGTTTAACTCATGACAGGACTTTTACAAGTAGAGTTTATTATGTTGCTATAGTTTTCAGATGCTTAAAAAGTGAATTTGTTAAACTTCACACATAGAGCAAAGCCTATTCATACTTGATATTTACTTATTGGAAAAGACTATTACCTGGGGGACTAGAATTGTCAATTGTTTACTCACATTCAAAGTTTTCAATAATGCTTGTTGTACATGTTGCATCATGTAAGGTAGGGGAAGGGAAAATCTGTTAGAAAAATAGCACATTTTAATGTTTTAGTGTTATATCTTGTCTTAGATTTTTTGAATATAAATACCTCCTTGACATGTCTGACCCTTATTTGGAAAAAAATTAGATGAGATTAAGATATTTAAGAGTCTTTAATGCAGAGTTTTAAGTGTTCACTGCAATAGTGACAAATGCAAGCTGTCAAACAGAGCAACACAATACCAACTGCGTGCTAAGGAGGCGGCATCGGAGATTAAGTGATCAATGCTAGGAAGGTTCTTGCTAAAATTCAGCAGGTTATTACATTCTGCCTGAGCTATGAAGATCTGTCTTCCCTTTACAAGTTAGTAGACTAGCAACAATTTCCTCCTTTTATGTCTAGATGAAATATTACTGGACAGAGTTAATGGCAAAGAATCCCACAGGCTAGCTGCATATTACACAAGTGCTTTGGGACAGCTTCTCAACACAACTTGGAATTTAAGTCATCAAACAATATGAAACACCTATGAATGCATTTTTGTTAAGCCTGAAATCAAGTTCAAAGCTGAGAGACCATTCATCTATAAAGTACAGCACTAATGAAAGATAGGCTTTCAAATAACCACCTGCACTCAAGTAACGCATTAACCCTGAACACGTGCTACGCTCAAGTTTATGCTTCGCTTGTAGTCTTAACACTATCCAAAGCCAGTAACTACAATATGGACATTAACCACATTAAATCCAATCCAGTTCATTTAAAATTTGCATATTTCCCATGAGTGCATGCAGACACAGAGAGAAAACATTCTTTAGAATATGCATGGGGAAAACTGTGGGCCTTCAGAGATAATCATTGCAACATTAACTGTGTTAGAAACAGACATGCTTGCTATCATGGGAACCAGCTAAACACACTGAACGAAAAGCACACCAAGCTGTTACCAATGCCATGAAAATGCTAGAGACAAGCTTTGTTAGCAGAGATGAAGACAAGGATCTGTTCCAGATCTTATCTGAAGAGCCAGAGGGCAACACCTGTAAGAAACACATGGTACTACAGAAAGGAACTGACAAATATACTACCACAAGACAGAATCTACATAGAAAATAAGCTATGAGAGACCAGTAAGTTCTTCCAAAAGAAAACTGAAGGATGAATATCTTCTGTAAAACATTCATCAGTGAAAAGGCTGAAATGGTATAGCTCCCAGAGCCTTCCCTAAGTTAAAATATATACAGGTAATCCTC
This sequence comes from Podiceps cristatus, assembly GCA_000699545.1. Taxonomy (NCBI): domain Eukaryota; kingdom Metazoa; phylum Chordata; class Aves; order Podicipediformes; family Podicipedidae; genus Podiceps; species Podiceps cristatus. Next base: position 6,544 of record KL280483.1, on the reverse strand, counting down.
CTAAATATCTTCTTTCAAGCCTGAGGTTCGATACTTACTCTCAAAACAGACTAGAAAGCAAGCCTTGACAGCCATGGTTGCTTGCACAGCAATAACTAATGACTAAAGATCAAGACTAATCTCCACAGACTCTACAAAGTGAAAGGAAAAAAGCAGCCTACTACAGAAGGTAAATCAGAAGTGCAGGGCCTCTCCAGTAGAGAGCCTACACAGACCAGCCAGACCTTGTTGAATACCTTCTTACATTAAGCCGCAGTATGGCAGATGCTCCATGGTCTCTGGTACAACCAGGAAAAACCCTGTAGTTGTGTCCACACAAGTATGTAGACCACACTGCACCTAACTGGAGATTTTTTTTAAACAACAAATGTACCACTCAAATCGTGATCTGGAGGACCACAGAAATCCTTTGTAATTTAAGATTATAAATTTTGATTGCACCAATATTCAGAGATAGAAGAGGCAAAAAAATTTGAGTAGTATCTTGAGGCACTCTTGCTGAAGGTACATGAATGAGTAAAGGCTGTTCCTGAAACTGGAAGTTTAGTAGCTTGAAGATTAAAATTTTAAAGTGAAGTGCCTAACATAAATTTCAGCATTGTGTCTAAAGTACTCACTAAGAGCAGTTAAATAAGAGGAGAAGGTCAATGATCAGAGTAAAATAAGATGTCATTAATGGGCAGAAGACTAATTCTGCTTCTGGCACTTTAAAACTGGTCAGTGAAGTCTATTTTCTGTTAGTAATCAGATGCAGAGAAGATAGCAGGTACCAATTCTGAAGGTGGTATAAAAACATCATTTACCTAAATATCGGAGCTTCATACATTGTTATTCCTGTTTGAGCTCAGTCTGCCAGCTTCTTTACAAAGTGCAAACAGCTTTGGTTGCTTTAGGGAAGCAGACCCTGTACCTCTCCCAGGCTTTACAGCAGAGACATAGGTGTTCCAGCTGTGCTGACTCTTCTCACACTGAACTGGCCCCAGAAGACCCAGTCAACAGTCAAGAGAACTACAAACAAAAGGACTCTCATAACATCTCACTTCAGGTAGTTCTCCAGTGGGAATGCAAATAAGGAACAGCTAGGATTTTTATTTTATTCTTGAAGTTTAAAACAGCACTCAACGAAATTAATCAAGCAGTATAGACTCCAACAGAGAAACTATAATCAATAATTATACTTAATTTCACATAATAACAACTAAGACTATGAAGTTTCTTGAGTATACCTATTACTAGATAGAAAAATATTTAAGAAAATCATGAATCACTGAAAAAAACCCTAAATCCACCCACAATGAAAACCAGGCAAACTTTATGCTTAGGAAGTCCACAAACTATAGACACTTACCACACATGCACTCACTAACAAGATTTCACACTGCTGAGACACAACTGGGGAGATGAATCAGATGTGCCAGATGAAGGCTACATACATAGCCAAGTAGTATTTTCAGTAACCAAACATCATATGATAATTTTTTCTGCAAATGCCAGGGATTTAGTAGGACTTCCATTACAAAAGCAACTAGATTACTGGAGTAATTTAGGCTTCTAAAAATAATTCTAGATTAGTTAGGAGTACCTTCTGAAGTTGAAAAGGCACACCACACCACACCCCCCACCCCAGCATTTCATCTATACATATAGAGACACAAAAGAAATTCTGCTTTCCTTTGATATTTTGTTAATTGAAGCATACAAATCAAGATTGAAACCACACACTCTTCAGTGACTCAAATCCCCCTTTATAATTGCAAAGATGCAAGAAATAAAAATAAATACGTATCTCAGGCAGCACACAAAGTTTTACAGTTAGGTGCTTTTGCTTTGTTTTCTCTATAGCAAGTCATAAGACTGTTTGCTCTCAATTCTTTGGAATTAGGATTGTTAAACTCTTGCTTCCCAATAAAAAAAGAATAGGAAGGTGAAAGACTTGGATTTGGGGGTTAATTTTAGGACTATTTCATTGTCTGTTTGAAATACTGGATCAAAACTGAACAAATTTTAACTCTTGAAATATTATAATGAAAGTATATTGTTGGACTTTTCAGTTCCTGCAATACAATTATGAACTATCATGAATAGTTCCTTATGTCTTAAGTATTTTCCTTACTAATGCACTCTTTTCCAGAATTAAGACATTGAGAACTATTGAGGCCCTTTGGATTGCTGTTTCTGTTATTCATGCCTCATCTGGTTAATACACTAAAGCCTAACCAAATCAGTTGTTTACTGAGGTAACAGATTGAGTTAGAAGCTCTTTGCCATTTATCTCCCCCAAGAACACAAATCTTCAGTAAATGCCTCCACAATACTAGAGAGGAATAGTCAGGCATTTTCTGATATAAAACTGGACAAAGTTAACAACAAGTTTAGTGCTTCCAATGAAGCTTTACATGTGGCACTACCTGGCAGTAATTCTTCTTCGATTTCATCTTCCCTATTTTCTCTTGGGAAAGCAAAAAGGTTTCTCTCTAGTGTCAGAAATCTGAAGAACCAGGAACTCTCTCCTCCTACCTCACCTTTAGTACTTCATGCTCTCATACTTCTCCATGCAGTACCGTGATGCTTTTCACTGAAGTCTGGGAGCTCAGCTTTCTGGGTGCAGGAAAAGAGGACAAAGAATGCTTAAATGGGAGGATTAGCTGAGACTGTTGGATGCTTCCTCAACTGCTCTAGCACAGACACAGCCTAATGGGCACTAGTCTTCCACCGTCTTTCGCAAACCACCATTCATTACTTTTGCCCTCCACTTCCCACCTTTCAAATTATCCAGAAAGCTCAGACAAGCTCTTTCAAAATATAAGTAAGAGTAATTCTCACAGTGCCTCAGCTCCACATAGCTCAAAATCCTATAAAAACACAAGAGTCACAGGGCAAGCCCCACATGCCTGCAGTGAACTATGCAAGCTCAGAAGTGCAGAAGACCACCCTTTCAGTGCTTATCCACTGTGTGGCCACTGCAAAATCCCACCCATAGTAACAGCCAGCAGCAAGGAAAAGAGTCAGAGAAGCAGAGGAGTGGAAGCCCTGCTGTTCTGTAACACACCAAACCCACAAAATACCTGAGCTACAGAAGATGAAAGAATATGAAATGTGCAGTGGTTACTAAAAAAGCTAGTGAAACTTAAGAGAAATATCCAGAACAAGAGATACAATGGAAGTTTCAGCACTTACAGGTACCAAGATACAGCACTACTCCTCCAGGACTTCAGTACATTGATCATAGTATTACACACCTATCCCTTCTTCAACATACATAAGCTAACAAATTTTGCATTTAATTTTGTTTTATCTTGCTCTCCCACTCAGCATCAGACTTGAGCTATATCTTCACACAGAGCACAGCTTAGTTACCTAAAAAAATCACACTAGCAAGACTCGCTTCTAGTAACAGTTAACACCAAAAAATTGACTTCCCAGAAAAATGGGAATTTAATCACACCCCAAGCTGCAAATATGAACCATAAAGAGCTAATAGCTTACAGCAAGAGAAATCTCAAGACTGCACATAGCATCTTTCTCTCCTTTCCCTTCACACATTCCAGTATCACTTCTGTACAGAATGTTTTATCTGGAGGCAAGACATTCCCATGCATTAACTTCAACAAGTCCTAAAAGATATGCTCAAACGCAAGACCTGAAGCTGAACAGAGGAAAGGAAAATATGTATCTAGTGCATACCATGCTGCTTTATTAGTTCTTCTCAAATGACCATGACAACTGAAGCAGACACTCTGCTGAGCCTCAGCAAAAGCGCCCACCTCCCGAGGAGCAGCTAGGATACAGTTAAATAAGACAGCTCAGCCCACCTGACACCTCATAACTAGCAAAGTGTTTCTATTCCTCCCCAGCAATTCTTCCCTTCCTCTTCCTCCAGCACTGCGGTCATCCAATTCCTTCTCAATGTGACTCATCTCTACAGGTTTGCAGAACACTCTTTTTTTCAGCTGGATTGTTGTTGTTGAATTGCCATGTTGAGGGATCAGGCAGTTGTCCCTGCCAGCAAAGGGAAGAAGGTAGGAGGAAGATCTCCCCCTTCAGCAGTAATAAGCTGCTCGATCAGCTTAGCCAGCTCAGACAAATCAGTCCAGGTGACAAAACAGAAGAAACACCACAGATCTATTCTACCCGATCCTGTCCCAGTCTAAAAGCAGGTATACCATCTCCAGATCAGTGCTACTGCAGCAGCTGATCACTCTGATGACACCAGCTCAATTACTTGACACAATTAATTGACAGTGTCAATTACTTGACGCTGTCTATGAATCTTCATCAAGCAATAATTTGCCAGAATAACTGACATTCTCACAAGCATCTCTGAACTGAAAAAGAAAGCAAGAATCAATATGTCTGTAACCCCAGACATATATACGTAGAGTTCTCCCTTCATTGCATATTACAATCCTTTTCCAACATAATAATCCAATTTTCCAACATAAAAGAGATGACCTTAAAGTTGAATCAACAATATGAAGTAGTGACATCTCAGGCAACAGCTACTACAGTTCTTCACTAAGGAAGCCCACAGAGCCTGACATCTCCTCAAAAAAGGAATAAAATAGATATTAGTGAAGTCTTGCCCATGATGGCTGTTCCCTCCAAAGAACTTATATTCGCCTGCAGAGGACAAGCAAGTGTGTTGTGGTCAGTAAGCACTTCCTGGTGCGACAGAATCCTCTTATCAAAATAATCACTTCACCCTATGTTCCCTCTGCTCCCTTCTGCCCACAGAAGACAAGTATCAAGATTAGTTTTGCTTCAGAATTTCTCTACGTGTGACATTACCTTATTTGAAAAGAGACCATCATGACAATGACAAAATTCTTCAAACATGAATGAAATTATATCCCCGTAAAAGCTGCAAGGGTGTACAATTGTGTATTAAGGATGCACCATGCTCTATTAATCACTGACAATAAAAAAAAAATACAAAACTGATAACTTCCTGAAGGGTTTGCTCATATTTCATAGGATTTGCTTATGTTCTTTTAACTTACATATAGAGAGAACTACATAAAAGCAGCAACTAACTTTTAGTAAGTGTTAAGAATGCAGTTTCTCTTTTCTAATGTTTACATTCAAGTGTCTTACTTTCCAACAGATCCTATGCTATTGTTCATGGTCCTTACACTCTCTTTTCTTACTGTCTTAAACTGCACTAAAACGTGATGTGGAGGCACATGAAAAACCTACCAGGAACTAAGAGAAAGGAGGAAGCAAAAGAAGCATTTAAGAATTAAATGGTTACTAACCTAACAGAAAACCTTTTTAAAATTAAACATTTTTAATGGAAAACTGTCTTTGAGTACGGTAAAAAAAAAAAACTACTGGGGGAAGGACAGAGGGAAAGCAGGAAGGGAGTGATACTAAAAAACTCCTCTTAAGAAATCTGTATACAGTCTTACAAACCAAAGGATGACTGACTTCCTGAGGTCTCAATTACTACTAACTTTGGTTTTAGCAGTAAGGCATTGAAAGCTACTTACTCTTAGCTTGCAAGATTCTCGGTCCAAAGCACAATGAGAAAGAAAGAAGAGTAAAATTAAGATACCCTAGAAAAAGCTGATTTTTTTTTTTCTTATCTATGACAATATATGAAAGCACTCTCATTCTTCATTCACTCTATTTCACGTGTGCACCCAAAACTCTCAGAGCCACTAAACTACAGATTCTCTAAGGTATCTAGGAGAATACTTTCTTCTTTGCACTATTGGTCTGTGATCCTACAATTAGAGGGAAAAAAGAGAGTATTTTCATGACTCCTTACCACGCTGTAACCCTGTAATGGCAAAAGCTCCATGTAGACATGGTCTCTTGTCCCAGCAAGAAAATTCAGATCCTTCCTTCAGGAAGAGTTAAGTGTTCAGACATCTCTTTTCCGCAGTGACACACATGACTAAAACAGGTCTCCTTGTTTTTCTGCCAAAGGTTGTCCCACCACCTCATAGGCAATATTATGATTTTGTCAGTGACACATGCTTGTTCCACTAACTCCAAGTTTCTCTAGATCCTTATACTGAGGTCTTACTGATGTGTGTGGCACTACAATTAAAGAGAAAGAAAAAAAAAGTCTCCCATCCGGATTGTTTTCTCTAACCAGTTCCCATTTGTAACCACATTCAGATGCTTTTCCAATTCCTAGGCCACCACATTCAGTCATCTGATCCTTTCTCTGAATGACTTCAATTGCTCTGCTTTCTCTTATACAAGAAGTTTTAGTCTCGCTTCCAGCAACACACCTGCTTTCCCTGCCTTCTCCCTCACTATATAGCCAAGTAAAAGGTGGCCCTTAGTTGACTTCGGGATACCGGGTAACATCCAATTCTTAGATTTAATTTTTTGCCTCAGAAAAGCGTCCTCACACACTCTCCCCATGCTCAGAAGATATCTAGAAGAGTGCTCATTGCTTCACTACCCCCTCCTTTTAATAAATAAAATTAAAAAGCCAAAACATAGCTCAGGTGCTGAAGCGCTGTGGCACCCCGCACCCACCGACGCCCCTGCCTTTCCGCGGACAGCCCGCATTTGCTTTTCTCCAGCC
>KL280482.1:39990-54750 GCA_000699545.1 Podiceps cristatus | reverse complement strand
AGCGGCGCGAAGCAGCGGCGCGCGGGCGAGCTGGGCGGGCGCTGTGGCGTCTGAGGCACTGGCGAGGTGAAGGGTCCGTGAGAGGTTTTGCTGCTCCTCCGGGGAGAGGTGGGGAGCCAGCTGCAGGCACGCACCTCCCTGCCTTCACCAGGGGCTGGGTGAATACCAGTTCTGCTCGGCTTGTGGTGAACGTGGGGCTTTTGCCCTCATCTTTGCTGTGGAGAGGCCTCTGCTGCCTTTGTGGCTGTGTCGTGGTGCCTTGTTACCAAGCAGGTGCAAGTCCTCCTCACACTCAGCTCTCCTGCTTGCCAGAGAGGTGTTTCCCCAGGCACCCAAAAAAGCAGCTGCACTATAATCTGACGGGATCTTGGGAGGCCATGATGCTTGGGTGTACAGGTCCTGTGCCTGTCCTGAGAAAACTAACACTTGTCCTAGAAATGCTGAGGCAAGAGCCAGTGATGGCATTTGTGTCTTTAACTGTTGTTTAAAATGTCTTTGACTCGGGTCCTCAAAGGCGCTGTGCATGGTTTTCCTTTGAGTTCATACTGATACCAAACCAGCTGTTACTTTATAGGTAGCATTTTGGAAATCTTGGGCATCAAATGATACGGTACCATACAGTTGCAATCTTGAATCTTAACTCTGTGTATGTAGAGCAGCAAGGCCCAGTCTGTGCAGGGCCTGGGGGTGTTACTGCTGTACAAATACATGGTAATAAAGAACACTGTCCGGGGCATATGCAAACATCTTAACTGCTGTTTATGCAGCTACATTGCACAGACAATAGAATTATCAACCTTCTGTCCTAAGCCACAGGCCTGTGGAGCTTAAATGGGAATGTACATTAGCTGTTGCTTATGTCATCTTTGTTCGATGTCAGCTACTGCTAATAGAAGCTAAATCAGTCATAAACATGTGAGTAAGACTGATTTCTTCCAGCAGAGGACAGTGGTGCACATAACCACTTGACAGTATCTTGCAACCTTTATAACCTCTTGTCTAACCAAGCTCAAATAGGAGATGCTGAGTGGTTCAGAATCATGTGGAATTTAATTTATCCAACTAAGAAAATGTTTAATAGTGTTTTTTTTTCTAATATATTTATATGTTAAATGAGTTAACAAGAAGTTCTTTATAAGAACCAGTTGAGAAATACCTTCAGCAGATACTGATCTACAGTTACATGTACAATATAGCTTAGTTTAATTAGTTTGTTGCATTCCTTTTCTTGGGGAGTATCCCTCCCTTGTACACCAAAATGTGACTAAGATAAAATTCCTTTCCAGTAAAGAAGAACTGGCCACAGGCCATCTCAGACATGTTGTGGAGAATGAAAGAACATTGGAGTGACCCTTTTCCTTCTCTCCTGTTGCGAACCTCTTCACATATGAGATAACCTAATGTGAAGCCTGTATAGCAGACTTTAAGCCAATGGTATAGGTAAGAGTTTTTGATAATTTTGATATGAGGAAAACTGCATTGTCATTTGGACTTAGTGGGGGCTTATGTATTGTGACAATGCATTTCAGGCTAAAGCTTTAGTATATGGTGGTTATTTCTGCAACAAATTTATTCCTTTAACAATTGTCCTCTGTGAACTCTGGATTTTATTATTATTTGATACTTTGTAGGGACTGAGAGATCATTTCAACCCAGCAATGACCGCAGATTCTGAATATAGCTCTAAAATGTTTTTACTGGTGTAAAAATGGTTAGTTTTGGATTATTTTACTTTCTTTTAAGCCTGTTATCCCGATGTAATAGAAGATTTCATAAATAATCACTAAGAAGTTAAAACCTTATGAATATTAAAACCATGTTACTTAAAGCCTTACTCTGCCTTGATTGCACAGACTTCTGCCCTTTGTGCAGGTTATTTATAAGTGAGTAGACAACACAGAGGGGCTGGAATCCACTTTCCGCATCCCAAGCAATTCCCCTGGAACTTTTAGCTGTATGGGTGGGTGCTGTCTTATGTAGATAGTAGGATCAGAAAGTGCTGTTATTTGTGAGTTAAATTGTGTCTATTCTATTTTAATTCCTTTCCCAGAAAAAATCCTATTAGACCTTTTTCTTCACAGCCCTGTGCACTGACCAAGTAGGTAATAAATGAAAGCTCACGCATCAATATACAGGAAGCTGATCAATCACAGACAAGCAGGGAATAATTGCCTTTCCCAGCAGCTTACTTTGAGGTAGGAAAGGCTACATGTTTGTCCCTTATGTACCCTGGGCAGCAGCCTCTACTTTGCAGTGTGTTTATAGATCATGCTGTGGCTTGGAATAGGAAAGTGCATCCAGCTCAGCATAAAGATTTGTACAGTGATAGTTCAGTACTATGTAGACTTCTGTCTTAGAGAGGGTAGACCCAGGGGACAGTTTGCGCTGAGTCCAAGTTTCTTATTACTGCAGGAATTTAACCGATGCCTGAGAGGAAATTGGAATTTTGTACAGGACAAAAACCCAACAGCATATCATTTAAGCCATGAACATGCAGTCTGTCCTGTTTATTTGAAAGAAGATCCCCCTGAATTTCAGTTTATAGGGTCTGAGCTCTAAATTCTGCTTTCTTGCAAGCCATGTTTAGCACACATACTTAGTCCTTTTGTGGACTGTGAGATCTCCTTTTGGTATAGCAGGGAATGGGGTATTCAGACTGGGGTGTTTGTTAGATACCTCACAGGCTTCCTGCAGTGTCTTATATCAGCATTTGAAATAAGGAACAGGCAGGAACCTCTGTTAGATTTTGAAGCAGAGGGTGTGGCATTTGGAAGAGTAGATCCGTAGTCTATCAAATAATCAGACATTGCCCTACAGGGAAGAGTAATGAAGAGCATTGTTAAGTTTGGAAGCAAACTGTGGTAAGGGATGTATTCTAACTTTCAGGCCCCTACGGTGGCCTGTGTATCATGAAAGCCCTTTTTTCTCTACAGGTAGAAAGAGATAAATTTTCTTCTTTTTCTGCAACTTTCAACAAATAAGGGCAATGATTTTCAGCCTGGACTATTGATTCAATTCATCTGTCTACCAACAGTGGGAGATGGCAAATAAAAAAAAAACCAAAACCAAAAACTGATCTTGCAGGTGGAGAAGTGTATTTCTCTTGAACACAGGAGGCAGTATTTAGGGAGCTAATTGAGCTGCCTTATATGATCTGCTGACCATCTGTGCATGTTTGCATGCAGTGATAGACTGGGGAATATGAAGGGCCTCACAGTTTGAGGGATCTTGTATCTAAGTTTTAACGTACAAAATGGCAGCAATATCTATTGATAGGCCATTTTATTTCATAAAAGTGTTATTACTTGTGACTTGAAAATAAGAGCCAGACTCATCTAGAAAAAACTACAACAATAAATATCTATGCACAAGCAATTTCTATTGAACAATAATGGAAATATAAAAATAACATGCAGATACAGGTATTACTGTAGAAAGTGAATTTACTATTCCTCAGAGGCTGTGTTGTGGGAGAGAACCTGTATATTTGGTTCAGCCACGAGAAACCCTTATGCTCTGGCTCTTCTGTACTGGCTTTCAGGTGGCTTGTCTTGCCCAGGAGTGCTGCAGGGAGCAAGTGTCTGCACCTGTGATTTGACTCAGGTGTTGGCAATCTTGAAAACTAGCACTTTGCTAGGTGGAGCACTCATTGTGTCTCCTGACACTGAGTTGGAAGCAAAGCGGTTGCTGGGCTTACTGCGCTGGGGAGCCTTACAGCCTCTTTTCTAAAGGCAAGTGTTCATTTGAGGGACCTCAATACCACTAACCTTGTCTTATGGTGAGTACTGCTGCTCATCCTCTGATTAAGCTCTTTTTACCAGTGTGAAGTTCAGCCATTACAGCCTCAAGAGGTTTTCCTAGTATATCACTGCCATATTGGTGTTGTATCTTGACTGTTATTAGAAAATTTGCATTGTGAGCCTATGCTACCTTTACTTTGTTTTTTGGTTACCTAGGGATTAATTTCTTTTAGTTGGAAAATGGTATTATTTATTTTCAGGGCGGTCACTCCTTTAGGTTTGGACCTGTTATAATATACAATGCTTCCTAAATGCTTGAGTTATAATTCAGGTATCATGTAAGGTTTATTTTTAGATACAGTGAAATCTATAAGGAATAGGTTTTGGTAGTGGTGGTTTTCTTTTATGCTATGTTTTTCAAGCAATGGGAACTACATTTGGAAACAGCAGAGACTAAGCCAAAGTATCTAGATTAGAGAAGAGTCCGTAAACTTAGTGTATGAATCTCATGTGTGTACTGCCTGTGATGAAGCATGCAGAAGAAAGCGATTGGAATGTTCTCTCTAATTGTGTTTTTGCATTGCATTTTTGTGTATTCTGTTTCTTCTGTTTATGATTTTCAACTGAAAGTTCTAAGGGCTGTGTTATGTCTGAGGCCTGTTACTTCCTAAATTAAGAGCCACAACTCTTGTTGTAGGCTATCTATGACTTATATATAAGGTCAGGGGTATAAGATTTCAGCAGCATGTGGTCTCACATAACCGGGACTTGAACAAGAGCTTTCTCCCTTGACCCCAGGATAAGGGAAGGGACTAAATGCTATTGTATGAAGTATAAGTCTAAATCCTCGTCTTTTGTTTCTGAAGGTAGCCTGACATAGTCTTGATGCTTGTCAAAATACTTCATTTTAGACAAAATATACCTTCCGAACTGCACTTCAGGTAAAGATTGTTTGTTCTGGTAGCCTTTTAAATTGTTTGTGGCTTCAGTTTCATATACTCATTTATAAGATTCCAGCTGACAGCCCCACCCCAGGTAAAAATAGACACAAAGATCTCTGCTAAACTTGTTAAAGATGAAAAATTTTAGTTGAACACTTAAATCGGGAATATGCATCGAAGTGTCTTCCCTGACTAAGAGGTGGCATTAATAATCAACAAAACCTTCAATTATTATTGACTTATCTATCATGAATAAAGTGAAGGAATTGTTTGAAAGGGTTGTCAAGCAACACAATGCTTGGAGTAAGCCAGTTATAATAATGACATTAGTTTAGCCTAAAATTAATTTCTTAATCAAAACCAATCTAAAGATAGTCTCAAGTGTTAAATCCTGTCAAGGTGCTGCTTTTCTGAGAGGGATTTCTTTAAAACATGAGATTACTTGTAGGTTGTAACCATTTAGAAGAGGTTGTATTTTAAAAGAAAATTATACTGCAGAGCCTTAACTGAGTATTTCCAGAGGCTGCCTTTATTGTTCTTAGCACTAAGGATTGTTTTTAATTGTCTGAAGCAATAAGGATGTGAACTAAAACTGTTGACCAGATGGAACTTTGTGATTACTACACTAAAAGCACAACAGAAATGTGTAAATGAAGGAAAAGAGGGAAGATAGTGCAGATAAATACTCAAAAGCTTTGAATGAGGTTCTAGATCCTGAAGTGAGACAGCCCTGTCTCACCTTTTTCTCTATGCAACAACACAGTCTTCTCTTTTTTTTTTTTGCTTGTTTGGGATTGATTTATAAGGGGTTATATATTTTCAGGACTGTTTGTATATTCCTTGCTTTCAAATGTATACACCTATACATTGCATTATGCATCACCCAAGTGGGCTTGAAGACACAGGTTGAAACCGTTATCCTGCTGCATATAATGCCTTTACTCTGAGACTTTTTTTTTTACTTCTATTACTTAGTTGCATTGCTATCCTCATCTTCCCACAGCGCCTGTGGCATTTGAAGCAAATTCTGTTTTATCTTCTACTTTTTTTTTAATAAGTGACAAGAATGTTTGTGGTGTGTGTTTAGTTTTTTCCTCTCTGTACTGTCTTTATGCAATACCTATGTGTTTGGTAACTTTTAGTGAAATAAAAAATGTAAACATTGCTTCCTAGTAAGAATGAAGAGAGAATGGTAGTGCCCTTGAAATTATTCATCCATTTCACAATTTAAATAATACTTATTCCTGTATAAATGCCAAATACTTCCATACCAAAGTGATGAGTGAAATACAGAAGAAAGTACTACTATTTAGTAAATTAGATGGAGGGATGCAGTTTGTGGTGTGGGGGGTTTTTTTGATGGGGTTTGGAGTGTTTGTTTTGGTTCCCCCCCACCTCTTGCAGACTTGGGCTCATTGCTTTTGAATCCTGGTTATAATTTCTCCATGGACCTGGTAAAGATAGCTAGTGTGTTAGTCACAGGCATTAACTGAGAACGCGTAAACAGAGTTGCATTGTGACAACCTGGGGAAATGAGTGCCTTGGGGTACAAACCAGGGCAGAGCACGCAGCAGCACAAACCTATTTTCTGTTTTGTTACTTGTGTATCTGACTGCTAACAAAGTTGAATCAAGCATTTCATCTTGTGTGGTTTATGCTGTCGTTGGGCTTTCTGTGGCACCATCAGTTCATGCTGACTGACGTGAACTGCTGCCCACCAGTAAGAGCAGCCTGGTTCACATAGGCTGCTGACTAACCAGAATCTTTTTTATTTTGTTTTGAATGTGGGACCTGGTTGCTTGTGGGATAACTTGGCCCCATTTGAAGACTCTTGGGGTGGTGTTTTGTACATATTATATCACAGAGCTTCTGTTTTCCAGTTTATTATTTAGAAAACGTATGAGTAATTGTGCAGTCTTGTGGACAACATTAAAGCCGTATGCCAGTGTATGAAATACATTGATGGTAGAAAAGCTCTTTTACTATTATTTTAAAGGTAACAAAAAGAATTAGGTGCTGGTTTTCTGTAGGTTGGTGTTTGTTTTGGTGTGTGTTGTGGGTTTTTTGGGGTTGTTTTTTTTTGGGGGGGGGAGGTGTTTTTTTTGGTTTTTTTCCACATCATCTCAGATTTGCCCTTTAAACTTCCGATTGTGGAAGTGACGTTCTCTCTGTAGAAACTTTTATTAACCAAACCTCAGTAACTGCTTTGGGACTGAAGTGCTTCAGTAACTGATTAGTAAACCGCAGTCAGAAGCCAGAATGTAAGAAATGTTGCGTGCTTTGCACATACTGGGGCAATGGCTCATTAGGTTTTAATAAATTGGATGGTCTTTGAAGTTTATATTTCCTCCTTGCCTTGTCCAGTATAGCAGCATATGCAAGGAATTCAATACAAGCCAGCAGCAGCACAGTATACTTTGACTGTGTCAGAAGGTTGCTTCTACTGGCCTTCATGAAATAAAACTCGGAGACTTCAGTAAGAGTTCGGGATTGATCCTAAAACTGCTGCTAAAGCAAAAGAGTTAGCATGTGTTAGATAATTGCAATAATGCTTTTTGCCTAAGGGACTTCAGAGAGCAACCTTTCTAGCTTTGCTATATGTCGTCCTTCTCTTTCCTCTCAAAGTATTAGTGTTTATAGTATGGTAGCACCGCTTTCTATCTGCTCTAGTAGTGTTTTGTCTCTCCTGATGTTCACTGTGGTGGCCCAAGTAGTAGTAACAGCATATGAATTCATTGCTGGCTTTTGTTTTGGCAATACTCCTGTCTTTCTCTACTACTGTGTAGATCACGGCAATACATAAGCGATTGTGTAGGAAGCCTTTTTTCATCAGGGTAATATCAGTATGAGAAGTGATACTCTACCAAGTCACTAGACAGTTCATATGTTTTTAATGAATGCACAGAACCTCTCTGCTAGGCCAGGCATGCAGTAGCGACTGTGTATTGGAAGGCTGTGTGATGTACCTGGCCTCCACGGCACGCTTTGGATTGCTGCTTCCCGTGTTACTGAGATGGAAATTCAGTGAGATGCTATTTTGAATAGATATGCAGCTGCCTTATGCATGGATGAAAGAAATACATCTGTGTATCAAGAGATTGTACTTTTCCAATTATGATTTGCTATCTCATGGTACTAGATAGGAACTCCCTAGTTCAGGGAGCATTTTATTACTACTATATGAGTCACACGAGACTTAGTATTTCTTTTACGTACTGAGAGGGAGAGATTTAAATTCCTCTTGGACTCCTCTTCCCCAAAGCATGTCTGTTGTTTTCTTGCAATGTTCTTAAATGCAGAATTAAGCATTAATTGGGGAAAAAAACATAGAAAAGTGGACAGAAGTTAAAATAAGTATTACTTGTTTTGGCACTCTTTCAGTGATTGGGAAACACAAAGGACAAGAGCAGTACAAGCTCTGCTCTGAAATATGCAGGTTTGGAAATACTGTATTGTAAGTATGTGTATTTAGTGCTTGGTAATGCAAGTAGCTTATACCCTCAAGAAAGGGCTAAGCTACCTTCCATGGTAGTTTATGTGTGAATTGTAATGTGTTGTAATTACACAGTCTTTCTTGTGGTCATGTTTACTTGGTCCTTCCCAATCACTAAATGTCTCCCAGTCTCCAGCTGTTTCATTTTAAAATCTGTTTTTATTGTTACACACAGAAAGCAAACCCATACGTTTAGTCAGGCTAATTTTACTCTAACTTAAGGAGAAGAAAGAATGAGAATATTTCCATGTAAAATATAGTCAGTGTATTTGCTAATCTCTTCAGAACTGAACGCAAAACAAATTTGTTGTCTCTTTTGTACCAAAGAGTGCTTGAAAGATTTGCAAATGCATGGTAGTAGCATAGTAAATAAGCAGCACATTGTGCATACATCTTTCAAAGGCCAAGAAATAGCTTAAATACTATTTTAAATTGTGGTTGATATAAAACACTTCCAGTTGGATCATGTATAGAGTAATTATTTTTGACAAGTTAATTTTGTGAGTGTCCCATTAAAGCCATTCATAGTTTATCTTTTCACAGTGTGGCTGTATTCACTTAAATGTTCAGATGTTCAGGCTTGAATTTCTTTTATGCACTTAAGTGTGGATCCAAATCTATGCAATGTGAATTCATTGAAAAGTTAGTTCTTAATGTTCAGAGTTTGATCCCCCCAATCCAGACCACAGGGCTGGCTTAAATCAAGAGCGATGTGAGGGTGTTTTTCTTTTTTTTTTTTTAGCAGTGGTGTGTTTCTTAATTACTTGCTTTCTATTTTTAAGCTTTTAAGATTCATGTTCTCAGTTTTTCTTTAAACTCATTTTAATTAACAATATAAAATCAAATTTAGGGGTGTGGTTTCTCATGAAGCCACCAGACTCCGAAAGCTGGGACTTGAAATGGAATACTAAATATCAAATCGTACCTTGGAAGTTAAAGAACTATTAACTCTGTATAAATGTTATAAAGTACATATGAAGAGAGTATGGAGTATTGAATCTTTGAGATCCCAGGATGGCACTAGCTGTTTTCAGTTGATAGTGGAAGCTGTTGATTCACTGCTGTTGATAGAAGTGGAAATAAACCAAGTCAGGATCATACTGCAATATTCAGTTTTAGGTATGAACTAATAATACGCATTAAAGAAGGACTTTGGTCTCTAGGAGTGCTTTTTTTTAAAAACAAACAAACAAACAAAACAAAAAACAAACAAACAAACAAAACTAACAAACACAACACCAAAACCAAACAAACAAAACCAAAAAACTCCCCACAACTTAAAAAAATTAGCATCCAGTGCTTATCCTCTGTGTGAGCAGAGCGGGATTAGGGAACTGCCACATGATTAATCAAGCTAGTGATTATACCAAACTGAAAACTGAAGGGACCAAACTTACTAGGCCCTTGGCAGGTAATTTACATGGTCTGCCCTGGTATTAGTGAGGTGAACTCAAGATGTATGATGGCAGTGGTAGCTAGTGTGTCCTCTCTGTCATCTATCCTGTTTTTTGCTTGCACAGAAATAGCTCTAGTGGTAATGGGACCAGGTCAGAGCATAGCTGGACCTTTATAGTCCTCTGCTGCTGACACAGAAGTTTGTAGGTTGCTATTCTAAATCCCTCTGAGGGGGTGAGAGGGGGGAGAGAGGGAAGCTTGTTCATCACAGATATGCTTTTGGGCTTCCCCCCGCCTCCCTCTCCCTTGTAAGCTTACTGCTCCAACTTGAGAGAGACGTTGATTTAGCTACCCTCCCCCTCTTTCTGCCTAAATTCACATGGGCACTCACACACAGACTCGGGTACCTAGATGGCTCTTTCCGGTCAAGACTTCAATACATCTGAGTTCTTTCAATTCCTTTGGCTGTTTTGAAACTTAAGCTATAAATGAATCTTGACAGCAGGTTTCACACAGGGATCTAGACATCAGGCTGTATCATCCCACACGCATACTTGGATTCATTTTATATCTATTCTGCAACTCTCATGTTGACACCTGTTTGAAGACAGCAAAAGCCAAGCTTTCCCTTGCGTGGCTGGGAGTCACTAACATGAGAGGAGGGCCAGGCCAGGAGAGCACGTGTTGGGAAAGATAAGTGGAAGTTTTGAACATGACTTGGATTTCTAGGATTGTCAGGATAGCCTGGCAGATTTATCACCAAGTTTCATTAGTGACACCCAGCAATGCAGTCTGTAAGCAGCAGTGATACTTTTTCCCAGAGGCTGTGTAGCTTGACTTTCTCAGCAGCTCTGCACTCTGGAGAACACTCTCCACTATGACTTACCAAGTGGCTCAGGATGCCAAGAAACTCTGTCTCCCCTAAGGCCTCTGAGTTTATGTCCATCCCACACACTGCTATTTAAGTACCGTTGACCTAGGCTTCCTAAACGTGGCCTGTCTAGTGCTATTTATCTACCTACTTATTAAACCAAAAAAATCTGACCTTCGGTATTTGTCCTCTGGGCTATTTCTCTGAGATTAATTTTTAAGAGAGAGCTGAAAAATCACTTTATATATTAGCTTTCATATCCAACTGTGGAATTATCTAGAGGATAATAGTAATATAAATCTTTCACCTAGGTTTTACAGCATTGTTTCTACTTTTTTTCAGCACAGTTACAGTAGGTCTGGGTTCAGGTTCACATTGTTCCCTCTTGCATCATTGCTTGTATGTGAGAAAATAAGTGCAAAAAGTACAATATTCCAGGGTACACCTTTGTTGACCTTTGTTTTGGTGCAGATAATGTGATAACTGCTGACCAATAATACAAACACATACCAGTTTTAGTATAATTACCCTTAGCTGAGGCAAGAAAGCTTCCCTAAACTCCATTCCAAGGACAGCGAAGCAGCAAACAAACAGAACTCCCATGGCCTGCATTTCAGTGATGCAAAAGAAATATATTTGGGGAGCCTTCAAAAGAACACTAAACCTATGAGGGTTTTTCAGGTAGAAAAGCATGTTGAGGTGGTGCAGTCTTAAGCAGATTGTCCCAGAATGATGTGAGGAAGCTGAAGAGGTGGTAAGGTTTTGGCTGAAGAAATAAAGCATTATTAGCGTTCCACCAAGCGTTGCCAATGCAGGTCTTCAGAAAAACTGGTTCAGTACCATTGATTAAAATGTAATTTAAAACCAACCTCATGATCTTCTAAGTTATGATGGATGTCAAATTGCTCCTCAGCAGTGCTGTACGTTAGCAAAGTGCAGACGTGGCTGAATGTTTTCCTCCTGTAATCAGTGGCAGCCAACAGAATTGGGATGCAGTTGAAGCTTGGTTTTCACTGATGCCAGTTTAAATCAAACTTGGGTGTAATGAGGACAGTGTCGTTACGGTGATATGAAATGAATGTAGTCTAGGCTGGTATCTAGTCCAGAAGGTCTATTCACTGGGTAGGGGATTTTATGAATGGGCTGCACCTGCTCTGCTGCCTGGTAATAAACTGGTGAATGAAGTGCCTGATGTCTTATGTCTTGGGCTGCATCCTGCTTGGACTACTGACTTGCCACAGCAATTATTACAGATGTAATACAGTAATTGTGTATTACATGCTGGCGATGAGCGAGTTGCATGTTTGGTTTTGATGTCTAGATTCAAAAGTGTTTTAACCTTCTGTTTCAGAGTTTGTTCACATATTTCATAAATATATCGTTAGTACAATGAGAGTACTAAATTTTTACTTCCTGTTTTATGTTGCTGCACTAGTATTTAATCTTTATTTCATTAGTTATATTCATTAGCACAGGCAAACACTTGGGGCTGGATTCATTTTCCATGTAATGGGTGGTACAATGATTTAAATGCAGAAAAAATGCCTCTCTAGAGTATTTGAGTAGTCTAATTTACCTATCAGGACAATTCTGGACTAGCTGAACAGTGGCTGGCAACCCATTCAGCTAGCTCAGAGTGGAAATGGAGCAAAAATACATTTCCTCAGCAGAGGAAATGTGATTTATTCTTATATGTATACATATGGGCCTTTAGGGAAGTTCCTTAGGAAAGGGGAAGTGAGTGCCCTACCTGTTCTTCCCTTCATATGCAAGATGGAAGTAAATGGCCCCTTACAGTTTGAATATAATCACCAAATGAGTCTCTAGTAGGGTGACAGAGGCATTGTCACCTCCGCTACCAGGTCTTGGGGGCAGACAACTTTTACTGTATTTGCTGTTTTCCCCACCTGTATGTCAGACGTAAACACCACCTCTCCTGGGGCAGAGATTGAGGCACGTGTCTGTGCTTTGGTGTATAGGCGCAAGCCACAACGGGGTGTGGGTTTGTGCTAGTGTTCTGGAGTGCGAGGAGTGCTGGCTGAGATACAGTCCTGCTTTTGCCATTCTGCCTAGGATTCTAATTGTACTGCTTCTATATTTGCTCCAGCAGTAGAACAAGCTACTTGGCATAGGCAAGTGAAACTAATGGCACACTCACCCTTTCAATTCAGTGAGGTCGAAGTGTAAATTACTACTTCTTATGCATATGTTGTTTGACTCTGTCCTTCACTAAAGTAGATGAAGTTCCAGATGCTGATAATAGTGTTTGTGTTGAATTGTTGCCTCATTCCACAGTGAGTCTCAAGGATGGACGAAAAAATACTTTGGGTCAAAGCCTTCAATCTTTTCTAACCTGGGTAATTCCCTGATTGCACAAATGGTCCCATAAGATGTCATGATTTTGTACTAATAGAGACTATTTACTCAACTGGATACACACATCTTAAAATATTAAAAAAAAAAAAGCTTATAACATAGCCAGATTTTAAGATTAAAATAAGCATCAGCAGCAATCCAAATATAATATTGATTAACTTACCATATTTGTCCTGTATAGTTGCATGCAATTTTGTAATATTAATCCTACTGGAGCCTGTAGGCATTCTGTTGGTTATCAGTTCTTACTGGAAGATAAATAACACACAAAACTAAGAGGTTAGTCAGTGCAGTGGTGCAATAGCTATTTTTATAAAGAGAGAGACTGTTGGAGACTTCTTACCAGTACTCAATGCTTCAAATAATTCTATTTATTACTGAAGTATTTGTTCCATCTGCCCCCATGCTTATGCTACTGTGCTACTCATTAATAACCCTTTTCATTTACTCCCTCTTACCTACAACCTCTTCGTTCCACAAATGAATACTATAGTTGCTAAATCATGTATAAGGGATAAAAAAAATTCTTAAACACTTTGAGAAGATGTCAGGTTATCTGTTTGGTGTGCTGTGATTTATTTGACAAATTAACACAGAGGAGGGTAGGGCATGCGGTGTTCTTGCTTTGTCACTCTTGAAATTTCTCTCTCTTAATTTCTTTTTATTTCAGTTCCTAAACACAATTAGTATGTGCATGTATGTGTCAGGTGCAAGATGATGTGCATGTCTTCCTAGAATTTACATAGCTTTTCAAATTTTTTGAAAGAAATGAAGCACAATACACTGGATAAGTTGACAACTTTGATGTATTGCTTCTCAGCTGCAGTAATGTGTAGCTTTGGTTTAGCAAGAATACTCTTAGGCCTTTACCAGCCCTCAAGAAGTCTTACAGTGGATTGTACTTGCTAAATTATTACTTTATTCTCTAGACTACCTTTTTTCCTCACAAATTCAGGTATTTTCTATTGGATTTTTATCCAATAGAATTTTTTTTTAGCTAATACTAGGTTGGTTTTCAGTCCTTAAACCTAGCAATGCTGCTTGTAACAGCTTTCAATGAGTGAATGAAGACTTGCACTATGCTAGGCCAGGAAGTGGAGGTGGGCTAAAACAGGTAACAGTTACAGGCTACAGAGCACTTTGAAAGGGAAGAGAGTGTGCAGAGCATCAGGAAACACTCGTGGATCACAAGTCGCCTGTGTCTGGGCCTGTA
Organism: Podiceps cristatus; assembly: GCA_000699545.1. NCBI lineage: Eukaryota > Metazoa > Chordata > Aves > Podicipediformes > Podicipedidae > Podiceps > Podiceps cristatus. Next base: position 40,721 of record KL280482.1, on the reverse strand, counting down.
CTCTGGCGGTGTTCCTTACCGCTGTTTGTCTAACCTGTTCTCCCTGGCCTTGAATATTTCCTACCTCACAGGCAACTTATTTCAGTCCTTTGCTATCTTTACTAATGCAAAACTTTTCCTAATATTTACCACAAATCTGTTTTTTTGATGTGATTGAATACTACTTTATGTCTGTTCACACGGGATGGGCAGAACACATGAATCCCTTCCTCTGCAGCAGTTCTTTATAATCCATTAAGACTCTTGCTGGTATGTTTCCATGTGATCTCTTAGAGCTAAATAGTGCTGTGTCTGTCTTTCATCATAGCTGATGTTTTTTAGATCCTCAGTCTTTCTTCTCTGAACGTTCTCTGTTTGGTCTCTGTTTTTCCTGAAATGTCATACCTAGATGTGAATCCATAGCTTAGCTGATGTGTTACTTGTGCTGAATAGAGTGAGTTCACTTACCTTTCAGCTTGTATTTATGCCTACAAATGGCACATCTGCTTTTCTTATTGTATGGTACTAAAACAAAAAAACGCATAATTATTTAATTCATATCTGTGATCCAATGTAACCACCAGATTCTTCTGACAGAACTGATACCTAGCAAGCTGTTCTCCACTGTGTGCTTTGAGCAGTTAATTATTCCTGCCTAAGCATACGAACTTGTGATATGAACACTTTCCAATTACTATTAGAAGTTATGCAGTTTTTCTTAACGGACTAATTGTTCTGCTTGAGAGGAGGCA
>KL280482.1:0-39959 GCA_000699545.1 Podiceps cristatus | reverse complement strand
CTGAAAGAGAAATGATTGCAATACAGAAATAATTTTTATGATGGTAATTGAAAAAATTAGATGGTGAGTCAGTTTTCTCTAGGGGATTTTTCTGGGATTTAATGCTGTTGTAGTCCATTTGACTTTTCAGCACCACATTAAGATTTTTTTCCTTTTTTCCTTACTCTGAAATAGCTGGAAGAGGAAACTTGTTTTTAAAATGAATCTTTGCAAACTTGCCATGGTCTTGCTGTTGGAAGTGATGATCACAAAATTTCCACAATATGGAGCAACCACAATATGGCTTGCCCTGTAAGATCCAAAATTGTCTATTAGAATTTCAGAAGCTGATAGAATTTTAGGGATGTGAGGGTCTTTTCAGCTATTTTTTCTGCCATTTCATTTTCATAATGTTCCTTTAGAGGATTGAAATGAATATACATTTGGAGTGTTAGCATATGCATGTGTCTAAAGAGTTGTTTTTGGAGAGAATCGATCCTTTGTTTGGAAAATGGCAAAAAGATGGAAATGATTAGCAAAAAGGACTCTAATGGACTGGAGTTTGGGGATTGGAAAGCATGCTCTGCCCATCTGACTGGGGCACTTGAACTGTATATGATAAATAGATTGTAAGACCTCCTCTGCCCAGAGTTCTTGAGAAGCCATCACAGTGCAACCTGGTAAGTATGGTTGGCTAGATGGAAAGAATATGACCTTCTCCCAGGTCATAGCATACATAGACTTTGTTCATTCAGAGGATTGACTTTAGACAGGGAAAGAGCAGCAAGTCTTTAGTCACCTGAGCTGGGAATTATTTTTTAACAAACAAATACGTAAAGAGGAAAGGCTGAAGTGGTGCCAGTTGTCACAGGAGTCTGGAAACTGCCCAAAACTTAAAATGCTTTCTTTTTTCTCAGAAAATTGAGTATTCCCATCAGCATCCTTGGTCACTAAAAAGCTGTTATTTTGAGACCTCCATAGGGACTAAGATGTGTGACATCTTGACTTTCACTGTCCAGCTGATCCCTAGATCAGAGGTGGTGATGCAGGATCATGAGACTATGATGTGGATTATTCACTATTGCTGTGTGGATTATTCACTATTACTATCATGATCCTGTGGATTTTGTGAAAAAGAACTATAGCTATTGTGAAATTTAGTGACTGATTTGCATATATTACTGCATAATTGCAACAACAAAGATTGAAGTGAGATGCAATAAATTGCCCTAGTGATGATTTTTAAAGCACCATCTGTGGCCTAATACTTCTGGGTCTTTAGAAGTGGTATTGTTCAGAAATCTGTTGTGTGGCAAATACAGAATGAGCCACCTGTAATCCTGCTAATCAGCAGTAGCCTATGTTGGTGGGGGATACCTCCACGATGAAAGACACTGTTACTTACCCTTGGTTTGGGACTTGAAGCGCTCCCTGCAGGCTATAATGTAGTGTTTTATTTTGATTGTCAATTTCCCACAAGACGGAGTTTCCTGAAAAGGGTGAACAACACACCAAATGCTTGTTACTGGGATTCATGTATTTGAACACAACACAGCAGTCTGATATAATTGATTCAATTCCACTAAGTAGCATATGAAACAAGGAACACAGTAGGAAGAAAAACACTCTGGTGCCATGTCCTTATCTGGTGACCTTCACTGCTGACTGGTCTGTGTTACTGAATCTTAACCCCACAAAAACAATAGAACAAACAAAGAAAAAGGACACCCCAAAGCAAACAAACAAACCCAATCCTCGATCCCTTAAGAGTAAATCCTGTCTCCCCTGAAGACATCAATCAAAGTTGATGTCAAGGAACCATATTTAATTGTATAACTTTCACCCCTCAGTTCCTTCTGTTAGCTTTTATTCCTTTACTGGGCCAAAGCAGCATAAATCATATTGCCTATTCTGTGCCAGTTTTACAAGCAGAACGTTATAGGGTGGTAGCAGAGCTGAGAGAGAAATATATTCCCATTCCAGGGAATTTGAAAGAGATGTTAGCATTTGACCAGTTGTCTTTAAAGGGGGTGGTTTAGGACTGTTTAGAATGAGTTTTGCAATCAGTAGTTTGCCTACCACTATGAAGGCAGAGAATACTTCATAGGGAAAGCAAACTCAAAATGGGAACTCTACCGCATTGGCAGTACTTGCTTACAGCATCCCGATGTGCTTGAGTCCATGTAAAATAATGCATTGAAGTGCCAGGCTGAAAGGTGTAGTTAGAAAATAGGGGCACAGTGTGGCTGGAGCAGAACTTCTTGCAAGTAGCATGTATTACAGTGAGGCACGTGACCCTCTTATCCCTGGTAGTCCCAGATCGCAGTATTTGGGCATTTGCCATGGCTTTCATTTAGAAGAGCAATACTTTCTTCTGTTGGTACCTTGCCCATCATTGCTGGGCACTTACTAGTATGCAGTGTCAGTAACGTGTATTTCTATCTTACGTTAATAAGATGGAATTTTATATCATGAAACAAAAGATGAGTATTAATATGAGCCTTGAAAAGGTTTCTTCCAGTTTGGTTATGTTTTCTTATTTACAAGGTAAACATTTAACTGCGTCACCCCCTGGAAAAAAACCCTCATGTAGTATTTGCCCAGAGCCTATCACTGACCTATTGAAAACTGTACTTTTAAGATGCTTTGTTAAAGCTAGTTTAAAATTCATATTGTATAGTGCTGCTTGGTTAGAACTTGGTTACTGAATGATGTAGAGTCGTCCTCCTCCCCGCCCTCTGTTCCACTTCATGATAGCGAATGAGATAAATGTATGAAGAGTCCCAAGAGAACAGTAAATTCTGAGACCTGTAGAAGGTACTTGTTCACCTATATAATTCGAACCCTGTTGTATTATTTGCAGTGTCTTTCCTTCAGCCACAAATGCTAACTCCTGTATCACTCTTATTTGGAAAGTATTTCAGATTTCACTGCTTTCTTCCCTCAAGTTACATTTTGACTTGTTTATGCTAAAGCTTGTTTCAGTAGTTTCTGAAATTAGTATGCTGTTAAAAAGGATGGATGAGATTAAAGTCCATAACAAAAACTGGTGGAAAAGATTAAGGATTTGCAAAGGCAGGGTGAAATGTCTTACAGAAATCTTTATTGCTGATAACCTTAGTTTACAGAATAGAAGCTATGGAAAATCATATTAAATCCTACAATGATAAGCAGTAAGTCCTGAAGGTTCTATATTGTGTAATAATTTGCCTTTAATCTTAACAAGTGTTTTAGCTTATTTCAAGTGTTTTTGCAATGCTTCATTTCATGTCTTTTGCTATAGGCTTGAGCCAAAACCCTTTAAAGTCAATAAGAAGATAATATTTCACCTTTACATCAATCAGCTCTGGATCCAATACTATGACTCATGAAGCTCTGTGGAGTTCTTATTACTGCACTTGACTGATAATACAACGGCCATTCAAGTAGCCAGGAATTTAAACAGATTTTGAAAAATGAAACCCCTCTCTGGTTGTGCACACTAGAAAGCAAACTTGGATTTTTTTAATGTTTTGCCTTTCTTTGTAAAGATGTTCTTCGGGTGTGATTTGTACCATTGTTGATAATACAAATATAGTATCAGGCAACACTTAAACTTCAGTATCAGTCTATATTATTTTATGTGAAGATGAAATCCTTAGCTGACTTGCCCATGCTTGTTTTTGATTGTAGCCTTTTTTAGCAGTCTACAATTCAAGTTAAATAACAACTGGGGAAGGAGAAGCAGAAGACTTGCAAATACCCAAGTATAAAAGGCCTCTTTTCAGACTGATACTGCCATGTTCAGGAAAGGCTACATTTTGTCAATAGGTCCTTTCTTAGACACCTTCATAGTGCTTCAGTGTTCTGGTGTAGCACACGTTCACGAGACAGAAAGAAATTCTCTTGAAGGAATGTCACTCACCCTCAGATCAAGCTTCAGGACACTAAGATCCTATTTTTATATGCAAAGGGCATATGAATGAAATGCGGGCTTGGCAACATTCTTACTAACTTCAGCAAGAATTTGTTGTTCTTGTCTTTGGTGGCAGGGCATGTTTCTTTCCTGGATTACTGGTTTGTTTGCTCATGTTTTCTCTTATACTATTAGTGCTGGTGAATGCTGGTGAGAGATAATATGTGCCACCAGTTTGCTGTCTGGGGGTGGGTTGGTTGGTTTGTAGTTTTTTGCCACTTATTAAATTTCGTGTTCAGTAGACAGTCTAGTAGATGGAATCTCAGGCTTATATTCTTAAGTCAATCCTTTTACTAATAGTTTAGTGTTTCAAGCTCACATCAGCTGTGATGAAGCACTAGTATCTCGTTCTTCAGTAGCCACTGTGAAATACGTTACTGACCGCAGTGATGTTTATAATAGATACGTCGGGTCACTGACCATCACTGCAGCTGGCGCATGGGGTAGGCCCGAAGAAAACAGAAGCTCTTCTACTTTCTTCCTTTCATCAGAGAGCTGAGAACTGCCTTCATGCAGTGTTTTGTCTACACCCTAACTCTCTGCATAAATTCAGCTTTCAGTTTTTCATCTGTCCCACTCAAGTTCCGTACAAATTACCCTGGAACTGTTACTGGTTTTGGAATGCAAAAGGTTTATGCTCTGTAAGGTTTTTGATGCTGGGATTTTCTGAGTAATTGTACCTGCTTTAGTAGAAACCCACAAAGCTTGAGGACAACAGAAATCCCACCCCCCTGTATGATACAGTCCAGCAACTGCAGTGTGGTTATTTCCATTGCCTGTAATGTGTGCCTGCTCGTACACACTGAACGCCCTGCATGTATTTACAGTCCTGGCTGTTCCCCTTTGAAGGCACTTATAATGCTTGTACAATGCTATTGCTTGGTGCTTTGAAGAATAAAGTAAATGCAGCTTGCTTGAATGAGAAAGTGGTATTTCAACCGTACTTAGGACTTTTTGCAATGCAGTGTAATGGTTTAATTTGACCAGATCCTCAGAAATAAGCAGAGGAGCTGTTTTTAGACAAGTCTAAAGATGTGTTTACAGTAGTGATCACAAGACCACTTCTAAACTGCACCCCACTAGCTGCCTAGACGAACAAAGTTTCTTGTTCTAAGTGCTGTATTAATTTGAGGGAAAGCATTGAACTTTGTTTCGTCCTTTGTTTGACATAGAAAAGGAACCCGTTGTTCCAAAAGTTGCTTTGTTTTACTAGGAGGAGAGTTGGGCAGGAGAGATGCTGAAGTTTCTGCCTGTGTTAAAATTTCATGACAGTATGTAAGCAGTTATATCTCTCCCGAGCTGTCAGTATCTCAGTCTCTTCTACTTTGATTAGACCCATAACTAAAAAAATTACCATAATCCACTGACAGGCATGAAGAAAGCCATAATAAGACTGATAACAATGTGTCAGTTAAGAGGCTATTATATTTTACTGCCTTACTACAGCAGACTAAAAATCAATTCAAACTTACCATTGATACAACTAAAGCCTTTTAAAAATCTGCTGCCTGCCCTGGTCTTAATAATACTTATTATGCTGATGGGAGAAAGAACTAAAATATGCCCCTGTTTACATGAGTATTTAGAAGCTGATAGTTTTACTGCAGGTATACAGAGTAGCTACAAATAGAGGGCCTTGGGTTTTTCGTTCTGTAAGTAGGAAACTTACAGATCTCAGGTAGAAGGGAAGCACAGAATGAAGAGTATGGCTTTGAAACGTTAAGCAATGACAGCTCAGGCCTGTGAAGCCCCTTTTGTGGCAGCTTAACAGGATACTAGATATCCAGAAAGGGAAATGCTCTCTACTTCAGTCTCTACTCCTGTTTCCTGTCATCCCCTACACAGAAAATTTTTCAGGGTAAGTCACTACAGGATTTTGGAGGCCTTATGCAGATGGAGTTTATACTGTGGTGTTTTGTTGGTTTTTGTTTTGTGTGGTTCGTGGTGTGTTTTGTCTTTTTTTTTTTTTTTATTTTCTTGTTACTTCGGTTGGAGATATTTTACCTGGCTGTTAGATTCCACAGGCCAAAGTTCAGTGTTAACAAATGGTTGGTGGCAATAGCTGTCTGCATTTTGGGTGTAAAACAAGTTGACCAGGAAAGGTATTAATCCTCTAGCATAAATTAAGGAGCTCTAGGGCACAGATTTGCAACATGCTTTTCCCGATGTCCGGTTGGAACCTCTGAAGCTGCAGATCATCGTCATCACAGCTTGTTATAGCATCTACTACTGCCAAGAAGAACGTGGCATTGTATCCCTCCTAGCAACCCTTAGCTGCTTCATTGGACTACAGAAGCCCAGCTCCCTCAGTTGTTCCTTACAAATCATGGTCTCTGGGCCATGATCATCTTGGTGACCCTTCTCTGGATGTTCTCAAATTCTCCATATCCACCTGGAACTGGGCACAGATTCCTGATGCCTTGCAGCACTCTGTAGAGGGCATAGTAACTCCCCTTGATGAGCTGGCCATGCTGCTTCTCGTTCAAGTAATCTGTTTGCCTTGGTCATGAGTGAACATTTGTAGCTCATGTTCAGCTTGGTGTCTGTTATATCTCACAGATTCTTTTCAACAGGGCTGAAATTTATCTAGCTGCTTCCCAGTATGGTGCAGGGCTTTATTCCACCCTAGGTGCCAAACTTTGCACTGTTCTGGATTATTGTTTTTATTGCTCTGTTGTTATTGAACAGTATGGACCCCAGCACCAGTCCCTGGCATATGTTCCTCACTTTTGACTGCCAACCATTGAGCAGTCAGTACTCAGCAGTATTCTTTAAGCCCAGCAGTCCAGCCTATTTTTAGCCTACCTAACAGTCTGTTCTTCCAGCCCATACTGCTTCAGCTTCCAGAAACCTTACTAAAATCTAGATAGATTATATCCACCACTCTCTCCTAGATAGCTAGTCCATAGGTTGGCTAAGTATGGTTTACTCTTAATTCAGTGCTGACTTTTCCTGATTACCTGGAAATATATTTCCTGTGTCTGGAAATATATTCAAAGAGAATGTGCTTCATGATTTCCAGGGCTTCAGGTGAGACTATTGTTTGGTTCTCCTCCTGACTTTTCTCAAGGACCAGCATAATGCACTACTATTTGTTTTGTTGTGGCTGGTGTTTTGGTTTTGTTTGGCTGTTTGTGTTTGGTTTGGTTTGTTTTTTTTTTTTTTTTTTTTTTCTTTACTCAGTGAACTGATCACCATGAGTTTTCATAAATTCTAATAATGATGTTACTATCAGATTGGCTGACACTTTTAGCACTTTTAGCCCCTTCAAGGCCCTCGATTCTGTCTGGTCCTGTGCACTCGGGGGGAAAAAAAAATATCCTGCTCCTGTAAGTAGTCATGAACTATCATTCTTCCATTGTTGGCTACACCTCTCCTTCCAAGACTGTTATGACATATGCAAAGGTCTGGGAGCAAAATCAGGCTGCAAAGATGGGGGCGTGGGAAGGGGAAGATGTCACGTCTTCAGCAGCTTCTGTATTGTCAGTTGCTAGGTTCTATAGGGTATGTGATGCCAAGCCCACAAAATTGCCTGAGAGATCTTGATTATCTGACAACTGATGCACTCAGTAGTTCAGGAACCTCTAAGGATCACATGGTTTTCATTTTTTTCCTCTATCTTTTGCCTCTCCCCAATCTCTTCATCTGTATGATGAATTACATCACTCATTTAGAAAACATGAAAACAGTTGGTCAAAAAGACTGAACCTGTCTGCAGGTTGATAAAACCTTTAAGTTATATTATGTTGCTAGTCTTAAGCATAAAAGACGATTTTTTTCAGGAGGGTTTAATGCAGTTTTTCAACAAAGGGAAAGGGAGTGGACTTTGCTCTTCAGGTGAGCACATTATAAGTAGAAAAGTGCTTGTCAGGGTTTATATACATCAAAAGATCTCAAGATACTTCTGGCATTTCCATTCAACTCTGCTGTTTTCAAGAGGGTTTAAGAGAAGTGATGATGGATGGTAGTAAATATAATACTGAGGTCCTTTTTGGGTAAGCATAGATTGATTTCTTTTGACTAGAGGAGTCAATCCACCAGAAACTGTCTTGGCCTAGAGAGGTGATAGATGCCCCATCCCTGGAAACGTTCAAGGTTGGGTTTGAGCAACCTGGGGGCTCTGAGCAACCTGATCTAGTGGAAGATGTCCCTCGTTGCAGGGAGGGGTGAACTAGATGGCCTTTGAAGGTCCCTTCCAAGTGAAACCATTCTATGATTCTATAAAGCCCGTATAAGATCTAGTGTGGGAAACTGGCAAGTGACACTTGAGACTCTTCTTTGGGTTTTTTGTTTGGTTGGTTTTTTACTAATCTCTTTAGAAAACATAATGCATTCTGCTTGTCAATATTAAAACTATCTGTAGTCTTTGGTTTGGTGAGGCTCTTGCATGTCTTCTGCAGTGGTTACTAGATTCCCTTGTCAGTCAAAAATTAGCAGTCTGTCAGTTGAGGTTCTTTCTCTGTTTTAATGCACTTGCACATGCGCATGCAGAGTAATAGTGAGGCTCATGCAGACAAAGAATAAGGATCAGCATTCCCTTTAAGTGTGTTGCTATGGCTTTTGTGTCGTATGTAGAATGCACTGAATTCTTGTACATCCTGAACCTTCATCCTGTCCTTCTCTCAAAACAATCCTAATTCATGCCTATAATCTCCAAAAATTTCACTCTTTTTAGCTCTCTCTTTCAGAATCCCATCTCTGGAAGGTCTGATTTCTGAATAGAAGTGCATATGCCTGCTGGATGCTCACAAGTTACAGAAGTATTTAACAGCTTCCCTGAGGAAACGAAAATCTTGGCCTGTCTGCTATCTCCTTGGGCCTGTCTGTGTGCCTGCTGAAGCTCAATATAGCTGAAGCAGAATCTGTACTCTTCCCTCCCAGCTGTCCTCATACCTTTCTCTTGTATCCCTTGATTATGGCAGCAACCTTTCTCCTAGCCTCAGCAGTGCAGTTTCGACCCACTTGTGTCAATGATAATTGCTGCTCTAAAGATAATTTCCTTATCTCTCAGTTTGACCTCTGTCACTTCTTTCCTTGACTTCATCAACTAGCTCCATCGAAACCTGCCACGTTAAATGTAAGGTTTGTCCTTTTTTCAAGGCTCTTTATTCTCTCCCAACTATCACATCTCCTGCATTATTACAACATTTATTTCTGCCTTCAGTTGCCAATCTTTGTAATCCACTTAAACTTTTTTTCTGTATGCTATGATTTATTTCACAAACAGGTGCAGAGCTGCAAACTATACTCCTTCAAAGCCTTTCTAAACAGTTTCTTTATTTGTGGTGCCTATAAAAGTTTACCAGCAGGTAAGCAGCTGTGTTATGCCGAGACAGCTATTCTTCCTACTGACCAACGTTATCCCATTGTTGCCTTGTATTTTCCTCTTTTGCCATCTGCTGTCTCTTATTTGAGTTGTGATAGTGGAGTTTTGTGGTTTGTGGTTTTGAGTTGTGGTGTGTTTTTTTTTTTTTTTTTTTTTTTTTTCCCCTTCTTAAGCACTGTATGACCAAAGATGAAGAGAATGGCCGGAGTTGCACAGGCACCATGGTAACAATAACAAGAAGGGACAGTTTTTATGACTATGGCTTTCTTTTCCATCCATAAGTCACTTCTTTGCATGCTGTGTTTGCAAATTTTGCAGAGAATGGAGTCTGCAGAAGGTAACTTAAGTCCATCTGACTTGTTTTTCCTTACCCGGTGTTCCAGCTGTAAATTCACAGGTATAGCAGAGAAGCATCACGTGCACAACTTGTGTTCCCTGGTCTCATTAGGAATTTTGCTACAACACTGTCTTCAAACAGGTCAAATTGTTAGAAAGGCTTAGTACATGCTTTTCAAATGGCGTGCGCTGAAAGAAACACTTGTGCAACTCGCTTGTACCCATTGCATTTGGGGTTTTCTCTTTTAATCGCAAGGCAGCATTTTAACACCTCTGCCTCTGGATGAGCCCGAATGCCAGAAACAGCCAGTCAATTTGATTGCTGTCTGTCAGCCAGCATTATCCCGTTTTGCAGACTGTAAGAAAAAGTGTGAGTGTGTGTTGCAGCTGCAGATGTGCCACTTAGTGGAACCCTATGAAATGGAGCAATTCTGGAAAGCAGAATGCTGATTAGTCTTGCACTCTCTTTTAATCGTAGCATGTTAGATATGTTTGTATCAGATGCTTCAGTTTCACGACTGTCCGTGATGAGAGTGCAAACCTACTTAGTAGAGCCTTATTAGAATTTGAGCCAGTTTTCATTCCTCCATATGCAGTTCTTGAAAGGGGAGCATTTATGAATAGATGGTAGATTTTTACCAAGCCTGGGATAATGCAAGTCTTCTACTAGATAGGTCTGATTTTTTGGGCTAGATAAATAGCTGGTGGAAGAAGCTGACATTTGCTGTTTGAAAGGGTATGCTTTAATATTCTCCCATTCCTCCTGTGTATGCTGCTTGCTGGTTTAGATTCTCAATCCTGTGAAGCGCTGATAGAATCTCTGGAAATTATCCCCTGGACTGTGGGTGCAATTGTAATTCAAATGAAATAATGGTGGTAATAAGAAGCCTTGATACATTCTGACTGTATGTAATGCAGCAGACAATAGCTTGATATGTTTGCTATGTTTTGACCTTTCTCTGTGGAAATTAAACACTTCAGGTTTTTTGTAGTAGGCTGCATTTTGCTCTAGCAGTGTTCAGAATTTCACACGTATCAAAGCCTAATATGAACAAATTACAATGTTGCCATTGCAGTGCAATTTGCAGACTTCTTCCTGCTTTTGGATTGCTTTTATCCTTCTCTTTCTCCATTTTCTTTTTTCTTTTCCTTTGTGCCTCTGAGTGTGTTTTTTCATCTGTCACTGATTGCTTTTGGATCCAAGCACCAAAATAGTGTGATTTTTTTTTTTCTTTTTTTTTTCTTTTTTTTTTTTGTTTTGTAGAAATACCTGAATTTCTCTGGGTCTTTTGTACTCAGTCTGTAGTCTTCACTGAACATATTCATGTATTGAAAGGAAAATAAAATTCAAACATGAATTCTGTTTTGGCTGGAATGCATGATGTCATTATTACATTCTAGTTTTCATACTTACTAACCTGATTTTTTTAGGGCCTGTGACAAGCTGCATATTAGTTGCATGAAATGTATACTGCCATCATCATAACTTCTCTCTGCTTTAAGCTACTGCTTTATTCTTAAGACTTTCACCATATGTGCTCTTGGAACAGCTTTTCTTTTGAGTTTTTCTCTATCTCAGTTGTGGAAAGCTCCCCGCATCTTAGCGTTCTTGACTGTGCCATTAGTTAGATCTTGGAAAAGCACTGGAAATAACTTTACCTGTCCCTAACCCCACCAAAATGACAAGTCTAAACTGATTAAAGTCTTGTGTTTTAACTGCACTAGATCATTCATGAGAGGTGGAAAGAGAGAAGAGGTCCTGCAAGCAAAAAACAACCTTGAGGAAAAATATTATCTGTATGTGTACAGATTACTAATACCTCAAAACACCAAAACCTAAATCGCAGCCCAGGAGGCTAATGCATGTGGGCTACAGCAGATGGGTATATTTTTCAAAACAAGATGGGAAATCTGCTTCTGAATCTGAATGCTGTCTGTGCCATCAAATGACCTCTGAGCCATCGGCTGGGCTCAGCAATCCCTGTGTGAGTTCTGCCACTGTTGGCACATCTTTGTTCTTAAGCCCCATAAGTTTTCTGTCTGCTTGCTTCTGTGGTAGATTCCTTGAGCCAACCCTTTAGTTTCTTCCAGCTGCCCAATAACATGCTTGCCATGGCAGATGCTCTGGCTTCGTTCTTTAACACATATCCCAGATACTTCCATCTTCTTTTTCTGGATAGCTTTGGAGATAAAAGTTGTCAGACACTACTACATTTGTTGTCAGTTAATTCGATTTGAATGTCTAGTATTTTCCAGAGGCCTTTGCTTTCAAAGGATACTTACATGTTGTTCTATCCCTCTGTCAGATTTCTTTGTCTTGTCTTCACATGCGAGATGAATGTTTGCAGTTCAGACTGCAGATAATGGCCAAATTAGAAATGACTAGGAGTTCAGCTGTCTGTCTGTGACTTCATGACATTATTCCCTCTGGTCATTTCCATTGGCTTCCATTATACTTCCAGAGTACAGGAATAACTGATCTTTTGTATTCCTTTGTCTCCTAATAAAGTACTTGCTGAAAGACAGCAGGATACCATAGTTCCTGGCACTAGCTCCTGGTGTTACACTGGGGGGTAGGGTGGGACGGGGGGTGGTGTGTGTGTTTGGGGTGTGTGTTTGACTCTTTAGTTTTTTGGGGTTTTTTCCATTTTCTTTTTTACTTTTGAGATGCTAAGAGGCAGACTTGGTACCAACCTGGGGCACTGAGTGTGATAAATAAGCTTCTGGAATGTGTTTCTGCTGCATTAACTTGGCTGCCTTCATGATGGTCTGCCTGTCAGTACGCCATCACTTTGCAATTGCACGTAGCTTCTCTGGGTGTTTCAAGCAGGCAAATCAAAGCTTACTGGCATGTTGTAGTCTCTGAGCTGTATCTGCAGTGCTCTTGTATAATGGTTGCTTTCCTTCAATGTTTGGCGAACAGTGCATGTTACCGCAAATGGGAACGACATTCCGTACGTGTGCAGTAGCAGCTGGAGCATGCTACAGCCTTACAGAGGTAAGGCAGCCTGGCAAGCCCCCGGGGGAAACGAAGTTCCAAATCCAAGCATGTTTCGAGGTCATTAATGTGTCAGTGGCAGTGCTATACTTAGAGGGGGCCATTTAATTAACACTAATTGCTCACAGCTCATTGTGTGGCTCATGAAGGATTTACTGAAAAGCACCTCATAAAGTACACACAGCTTTGAGGGAAGTGCATCTTCTCTCATGTACGCAGCTCCATTTATGTACATCTTTCCATGCATGAGGCAGTGGTATCGATATTCTTTTTATTTGCATAATATTTGTGGAATGTTTCAGGCATTTTAAGTACAAGGTGTGCCAGAAGAAAGGAGAGTCATGGGCAGAAGCCAGCTCCAGCATGCATTGTGTGTTAGTGTTGTGAGTTTATTTATTTATTTTAAATAGCAGGAGAGTAGAATGTCCTTTGCAGAGAGAGCAGATTTATCAAGTCTCTTATCTCTCCCTTTCTTCACTCTCCTCTCTCCTTTGTTCACATGCTCCTTTCAGCTCATTTTTGTATGGGTGGTTTTATTCGCTGATAGAGGCTGCAGTTTTTCCCTTCTTACAGCTTGTTGGCTACAAAGAGGTAGAACTGACAGGTTTGAAATAAAGGTAATGATAGGTAATGGTTCATATAACTCTGCCAGTGCAATCAGAGAAAAGCACTCAAAGCACTTTCATATGATAGCTCCAGCACAAAATAAAGTTAGCAGGTTAAGATGAAAAAGGAAATTAATGGTGTAAGGGAAGAACTTTGTTTTATTACAAGAACTAATCATATTTTAGGCTTAGGAATGTGCTTTTTAATATTTATTGATGTCTTAATCCCACCTGTCTGCTTTTTACAACCCTTCTGCTGTTTTCCTATTTTGATTCCTAGTCTGTAACTTCTAGGTTTCGGACTTGAATCCTGCTCCAATTGGGTGGACCTCTGATTAGGTCTGATGGCACAAACAGGATTGACATTTTCTTAAATTGCAGATTTTGCCTTTGACTAGTGTGAAAAATAACTAACCACAGACAGTAGTTATGAAAAATCTCTTATTTTGTAACATTTCCATGTCATCTTTTCCAGTGAAAATGGGCCATGACTATCTGTACTCCTCCTCAATAACTTTCATTGTCCTAAAATGTCAGTGGTCGTATGTAATAACATCCTTTAAGTGTAGCAGTGCCTATTTGTCAATGTTCCACAAATCTTTCTTTTTAGCTTAGCCTTTTGTCTTTGCATTTGTATTATATTAATTTTTAAGAGGACCAGTTTGTTCCAGAACTGACAACTCTGCAATGCTTTTATAAAGCTGCATCCCAGATCTGATTACTCTTTGTTGCTGTCACTGTTTGTTGTATTGTATCTCTTTTGGACAACACAGTGCTTGGAACCGGGGTTTTATTTCTACAAGAATTACTTTTGTGCCATGGTGACCCATGATGTATATAACTAGTGGAGCTGGCTGTGAATTTTCCAAGTTTTAACAAAAATTAAATTTCCAACCTTTTAAAGGAAATTTGTAGTAGGAAAGGGAACTTCACTTTAGAACAGGATTGGGAAACTCGCTCTAGAACAACTGACATTGTAGTCATTAAAACTGTGTTCAGAGTTCTTGGTCTGCCTGGTTTAGATGAGGAACTTGCATTTTTGGTGTCACATACAAAACCCAACCACTCCAATGGGGAGACTGAGAAGTCTCCCTAAGTTGCTTCTTCATTGAGATGTTGACTATTAATCAGGTGGGTTAGCGTTTCTCACTTTATCTAGGCTTGTTTCAGTTGTGCCTTTAATCTTTCAAAGACCTTAGTTATATGCTAGTGTACTTGATGTTCAAATAACTTTACTGACTTTGGATTTGTTACTATGTGATGCCAAACATACCTTGTAAGGTGTTGAATGCTTCTCCTTATGCTTGCACTTTCTCACTAGTTGGTCCCATTACCTAATTAAATAATTGCCTGTCTAGATATCTTGATTGTAAAAAATTAGTTCACATACATTATATCTCATAGGTTCTAATAAATGCCTTTTACCGTTTCCTATTTTTTTTAATTTGCTAATATGTTGTCATAGCCTCTCTCATTTAATTTTTTCCCCACAAATAATGCTTTTTCTTAATCATCATGCTATATGATTGTTCCATTTAGCACATATTCCCAGACCAATTATTTTACATTTTTCTACGCTGCACTGCATTTGCCATCTGCTGGCTTAATTACCTAAATGATTCAAATCCTTTGGAATCTGATTGTATTATTCTTCATTAGTTGCTCTGACTCTAATTTTGGTATCATTTGAAAATCTGGAGATCTTACCATGATTGCTATTCTGTAAACCAGTAGCATAGGTGATGATTTGACTAATATTAATAAGCATATGTAACACTTCTCTTTTAAATTTTAAAGGTAAATTTTGTCTTCAAATATACTACACTTGGTCACCATGTATTTGATCTTCAAAGAGCAGTACAGTCAGGTTTGATCCTGCAAGGCACTACCACATATTGCAAGGTGCTGAATGTCTTCCACATACATTGATATTGTCCAGATTATATGAAGATTCTGAACTGACTCAGTTTCACAGTAGTTTGAGATGAGTCGTTATTTCCCTTCTGGGGACACTGAGGCAGAAAGATGTGACATGTCACAGGATGAGGTAGAGTGCAGGTAGAAAAACAGGTAGATCTCATGTCTAAATCTTGATTTATTAGTCAAAATCATCTGTCATAGTATTACCCATGAAATCTTGTAACAGGATTTTCCCTCTGGCTTGTCAGTAGTCATAGGAAAGACACATGCCAACTATCTGTTTAAGGAATATAAATGTCAAGTAGGTTAACTTCCATATTGATGAATGTATAATTTTATCCATAGTTCTTTATTGATTTGATTTTGAAAATTAATTTTGTGATAGGCCTAACTGCAGCTGGCAGGTTTGAAAGTTAAATTAACTGAAGACACCTTATATAGCATTAAGACACCTCACAAGTTAAGTAATTAATATCCTAATATGCCCAAAATATTTGCTGCCAATCAGAACTTGTGCTTACACAGAAAAAACCTCAAACCAAACCTCCCATGCCATAACCCAAAGACTGAATTGAGGATCTTTCAAAAAGTCAAAGCCCATAATATATATCTTCAACTCACTTTATAATTTTTCAGTTCTATTTCTACAGTATTTAGTGTGGAATCTGAATACTGCGCTTGTAAGAAGCCTTTCTGGCTTGTGTGGTGCTCTGCACAGATTGTGCTTTTCAGCCTGGTATTTCACTGCAGAAAATAGTTGCCTCCCTACTTATCTTAGCATCGCTGCTGAAATGCAACAGTATTGGCAAACCTTCGTATAGATGTAGCTTATCTAGACTCCCCAGGGATCATAAGCTATTCTGCCAAAGAAATGTTCTTTTCTGGTAAAACTGAGTAATTTTAGAAGTTTTTGTGTTTAAAATAGCCTGTTAAAAAAACAAAAAACAAACAAAACCAAAAAAAACCCCAGCGCACTGCCACTAATTGGTCTTCAATGTGGTAACCTCCACGCCATAGTGAATGACTGTATGAAGTTTCCCCTATCACCTGCTAGTGCAAAAAAACCTGCCCCCCCCCCCCCCTTTTTTTTTTTTTTTCACTCTTTTAAAATCCACTTATTTATATCATGGGCAAAGAAAAGCATATTTACCATGCCTACCCCTTTGAAGACTTTTGAGGAAGAAGAGTAGCCGTAAACTGCAGGTGAGACTCAACTGAAATTGAGTTGCTAAGTCTGACTAGAATACTTCCCCCCCATCCCCACGCAGTGTTCACTCTGGGCTGGTACTGCTCATTTTGAAGTGGTACTTACTGTCTGGGGGAATTCCTTTGGCAAAATGCATTTCATCCCCTGGAGTAATGAATCCAGGATTTACAGGGTAGAAGCCATTGTCGCATAGACCTAAATATAGCTTTTGGCTTTTAAATGTTGTCTAGGCAGGTTTGAGGAGGTTGAATGATGCCTGGCATTTCATACTGTCACATTAGTTGCTCACTTTTTCCTTTTACTTACCATGAAAAACATAATTTAAAATCTCTACCCAGTACATTGCAGTTTGTCACACAATGGCACTACCGGGTTGAACAGCAGAAGAGCTAGCTGTTCTTACCAGGTGTTAGTTTCAAAAGGATGGCTGTGGGTTTTTGCAGACTGTAAACAGAATGTCCAAACAAGTCCCACTTTTTCTCATGCAAATAGAAAGCACTAATGTGCAATGGCAGCGCCTGACACTCCTGTTAATACAGCAAGTTTCTGAAGTTTTATCATCTAAGCCATGCTGGGTTCCTTACAGTTGGCAATACACGTGTGAAGTGGTTTCTGGCATCTGTGTTGATTGACAGACAACAGCAGTATTTCCAGTCCCAAATCCAAGGAGCTCACATTCCACAATTCCACTGTGCGGTGAAATATAGGTGAGCACCTGTATGGAATGGATGGGAATCTCCTTTTAAAAGCAGTGTTGCTTTACGTACCCCTTCACATCCACCTCATTCTGTCAAAGAGCAGTTTGTAGTTTCTGGAGTGAGCTGTAGGCCCATCGTTGCAGTTGTATGGGGCAAAGAATGAAAACGCAGTCTAGATCGGGCTGCACAGGTGTCTTTCAGTTAACTTGAAGAGCTAAAATAGCTTAATTAAAGAAATACTTCAATTTTATTTGAAACTTGAGCATATTTAAATATGATATTTTTTTAAAAAATAATGAAAGCTTGCAGAATGAAGCACTTGCCAAATCTTCTCATCTCCTCACTTTCTAGAATGCAATAATCTGATATACATCAGCAAATAAGAAATGAAAAAGGGGTTATGATGAAGAAAACTTACTTTGTTTTTTTCATTCCTGGATATGAATCATTGAGAAGACAAATGGCCTTTATTAGATTCAAATTTAATCAAAGATTCCTTTTGAATGAAGATTTTTGTCATGTTTTATCTATTGATATACAGTAGATTGAAGAATGCTTGAGCTGTTGGTGTGGGGTTTTTTGTTTAGGTTTTTTGTTTTTAAAAAAAGCAATTTTGTATATAGTTAGTCATTACAGGGCATCAAGTCATCTTTCATTGTTTTGGGTTGTGCTGTTTTTCTAAATCCTTCCTGCTACATAGAATAAAAATAAAGGAAAGATGATGTTAAACATGCGTAGGAGTTTATTTTCAGACCTGTTTTACCCATAAATAATAATGGTCCTGGTAAGAAGTGTTGGTTAAAAATGCCAGCTCTGATGCATCATAGGTTTTGTTACAATCTTAAATTTCATTTAACTGCTCAAGTACAAATGACTACTCACTCAAATGAGCCTTATTACAATTATTAAAAAAAAAAAAAGTGTTAAAGGAAATGAGATGTGGTGTGACAGGCAGTTTCAGGTGCTGTAGTGGCTGTACATAATGAGGTGAGCTGGGGACACTATGCGCTTGTATACTTGGTGGACTAAAGAAGTAGGACTTGGTTTACAAGGTGCTCAGCATCTGCATCTTTGAGTGATGATAGTTATGGAGAGGTGAAGTTTTTGTTTGTTCTCAGTGGGATCTGAAAGCAGTGGCTCTTTCACAGGAATAGCTCCCTCCCCTTCTTAAATACATTCTCTTCCTTGTCTCTCAACCATAACACTTTAACTCTTTAAAGAGTAATTATGCGCAGTATGTATTTGAACCACTGGCTCTAGGCAAATTGAACCTGGCATTTCGGGAAGATGACAAGGCATTATAAACTCCTGACACTTTTTTACTGCCCGTAGCTATTGTAGCTGTGGTTATCTAGCCACTCAAGCAGAAAGTGCACGTCATAATTGAGGCTAACAGACAAGCAAAGCAAACAGATGAAGCAGCTGATAAGAAACAGCCACTGAAGAAAAGAATCACTCTTTTCAAGGCTCTGCTACAATTTCATTAAGGAAGTAAAAACTGTTGTTCATTTTTATTTTTTCATTCTTCAAGCATCACTTTTTTTTAAAGAATTCATCCATTTCATCATCACACTAACAATACTGTCAAGAATATTCAGATACATTCAGTCGATATTGTACCTATAATTTTCTTTAGCAGATCAAAAGGCAAATGATGACATAGGCATAGTATGATTCCCTCTGAGCTTAAAGGAAAGGTCTCAGTCCTCTTGTACAGGAATGAATTTAATAAAAATATATTTGTCTTGATGACATGCACTTCCTCCCGAAAACAGCAGATCATTCCTCTCAGAAAAAGGATCAAATAGGATTGGACTGTATAGGTAGAGGACTGTGGAGAACCCTCATGTTTCCTGCTCCTCCAAGTTAACAAATTTCTACCTACTATTTCTCAATAAATGCTGACCCAATTGCTTCTATCCTGTCCTGCCGCTGTGGGTCTTTTTTCCCCCTACAAGGCACTACAGCGTCCAATTCCATTGCATGTAGTGCAGAGCCGTGTGTGATTGTTCTGTGCCTTCAGAAGGTATTTTTGGTGATGGTTGATACAAGCTTTGAAATAGGAGTTGTTTCAGTTATGGTGAGAATGTTTCAGTTTGTCTGCCTGTCTCATTTGCGCTGCCTGAAATAGAGCCAGTGATCAAAGTTGCTACGGGGGAAAGATAACTGCATCTTCTGAAAATGTAGTAATGTTTCCTCAGGTGCAGGTAAGGGCAAGTATCTGAGTTGTTCAGTTTCCTCCCCTTGATAATCTCGTTGTTCCTTTGGAAGCAATAGGCTGGTCGCTTTGCTGGTCTGTGCTTCACTTGCTCAAGGAAGTTGAGTGAGAGGGGTGCAAAGGAAACCTGAGTACCACGGTCAGTTTAGAAGAGGAGAAAAAAATTCTGTAGTGTCTTCCCACCCTCCTCTTCCGGGATGGAAGGAACAGCAAAGACTCATGTGAAGGTTTCATAACAACAATTAAAGGAAGAAAGTTGCTACAGAGTTGAGGAAAAGGCTATTTTGTGGACTGCAAGTTGATTAAACGCCAAGAAGCAAATCATGGAGTTTAAGTGTAATGGTTGTCAGTCACTTCTTGGGTTGAAAAAGAGTCAAGAGAGGGATCTTCAGGAATCACCATCAGTGAGTCAGGGAAGGAGATAAACATTGAAATCTCCGAGAGTGCAGTTGCTAAGCTTGTTTCAGAAGTCAAATGTGGTGTGAATGGTGAGTAATGCCAGCAGAACCTTATGAAGCTCGGGGCCTGGGGGGGAGAAGGTGGCAGATCAAGCTTCAGAATAGATAAAAGTGATGTAATGCATGTAATAAAAATAATCTAAACCATACCCACACAACACCAAGGTCAGAATAGGCAATTGCAACACAAGAGGAATATCTGAGTCAGTTGAGAGATTTCTGAAATTGTTGGCTGCGTGTGCAGTAGCAGCAGCCAAAAGAACCAGCAAATTGGGGCGCATTAGAAGAAGACAGAGGGCAGAATTTTGGCACTACATGAAGTCCTGGTATTTTACATAGCAGGCAGTGAACATGCTGTAAGGAGCCTGTAAGAGTAGACGATTTCAGCAGGTTTGAAAGGGATTAGATGAAATCGCGTACAACAGGTCAATAAATGGATGCTAACGGATTAGGTAGGGATGTACTCTCTACCATCTCTAATGCAACACTTTCTGATGCTGGGGGAATATTAGAGGAATGGATGGCAGGCAGTGTCAGACTTGCTTGTTTTTTCTAAATAGCATCCCCTAACCTCACTCCCAGGGACAGGATCCTGGGCTAAAGGGTCTGGTGCAGCAGGACAAAGGCAAATAAGGCAGCTTGAACAAGTTGGGGACAGAACAGATGTGCCACTGAGAGATGGAAAGGAGGAGTACTACTAGGGGGCTGGGAGGCACAAGTGTCGTGGTGGGCAGACTGGTGGGGAATGAGACAGGACTATTTTGTGAGCTTGGAGGGTGGAAGGAGAGGGAGAGAGGAGGGCCAAAGATGGGAGTGTGTGTAGTGGAAAATAAGCTGGTAACAACTTTACCTTCCTTAATAAGCTGTGCATAGTAAGCAATGCTGACTGTCCCTCTGACACATGGAATGGGTCCAGTGAGGTCCAAAATGAGAGAAAGAACAAAGATGTGATGTAATAAGTCTCTAAGCTAATATACAGTTTTTGATATGTGGGCATGATAATAATTTGATTTGCCTAGAAATGGAAAAAAGTTATTTTTAAAGTTGGATTGCTACTGCTAAGATATTAGGACTCGTAAATTATTCAGACAGTTACTATAGGTTAAAATATACCCTTTGAAAGCTGCAGTAACTGGCAGTTGCTGTGCCATCTGACTGATACAAAGGTGAGGAAATACATTAGAGGCTTAAACTTAAGTAATACAAAAGCTACTGTGGCTGAAGCTTTGTGAGAAACCTGCTAAATACTATTAAGTGAAGGAAAAAAAAAAAAAAAAAAACCACAAACAAAACAGTAGTTTGATGAGCTTGTTAGAGCTGACTTTTCCGTATCTGGTCCAACTCGATAATGTGAAGGAAGTATTACAGCATTCAGAAAGCAGGTCCATGAAGCAGAGGATCAGATTTTTTAGAAGCCTGCGATGTGGTAAGTAAATAGTCTCTTATCTGGGCCTCAAGCAGACATACTGAACCTCCTAATAGCACTTGCCTGTGCTAGAGCACACCTGTGATGTTACCAGTCCCCAGGTAAGTGACGATCAGTGCCACAGCCCTCTGACAGGCTCAGAAGTACATGTTATTGATAGCAGTGTTGGTCCCTCGCATTCAAAGGCAGAGTGTTTACTGGCTTGGTGTTTCAGTTATGTATGCTAACAATATAAAATGAAACTTCCTCCGTTTTTGAACTCCCAGCTTCTCCTGCGTTAGCTGGTGTGTTTTTGTATTAGCTAGTGTTGCTGACTTTCTCAGGTTGACCCTGGGAAGTGCTTTTGACGCTTACTGTAGGAGCCCTTTCTGGACTGCATCACGAAGTGATAGGACCAACATTCATATGACTTGCTGCCTTGTTGTATGCGTCTTGCAGCTTCATCCCATCCAGAAGTTGTAACTTTCTTTCCCTGCTTCTGTTCACCAATTTTATTTTCACAGTCCCCTCTGTTTCATTGGTTTTATTTGATCTCGTTTGTTCCTTGTGCTATTGTAAATAGCATATGGAGCTATAGGCCATCGCTTCTCTTGGAGGCCTGGGAGAGAGAGAAGCAAGTACCCCAAAGCATTGTATATTTTCTGTGGGTCAGAGCTATTGTCAGTACTGGTGGAAATGTGAGCAGCTCCCCAGTAGTCACCTCATAGGCTGGACAGGCAGAAAGGGGAGCATCAATAATATTAATTGTTCTGCCAGTTTTACCTTGCCATGTCAATGGCTCTGGCTGATTTCTCAGCCTCCTGAGGAAAAATAGCCACCAGAAAAGGGGCTTGTACTCTAGGTAAGCAGAAACTCCAGTGGGGGCTCCGGGCGCAGTTGCTGTCCATCGGTTGAAGGGAGCAACCCTGCAGCTGGTGTCTTTTTGGCTCACCTCTGCAAATACTGTGTGAGTGTTCGTGACGGAATCTGTTGCCGGTTACATTCAGCAAAACAAATAAAGATCTCTGACTTCTGAAGTTTTTAAAGTGAAAAGCAAATGAGGAAACTTGTGTCTTTGTCTTAGAGCAGACAAAAAGAATACTAAAGAAAAATCCTCTGTACACGATGTTTTCTGTTAGGGCTTTAAATTCAAGAGAGCCTGTGCTAGAATTGTCTTTCTCTACTAAGTCATATCAGAGCTCTTCATGGGCAACATAGTATTTTCTAAATGTTTCAGTCTCAATTGTCTGCTCAGCATCAGCACTGGGGATCAAGTTTGCTCTGAGGTCTTGGACCGGATCTGCAGTATATGTTGAAAGATTTCAAAGTTTGCTTTCGTACTCTTGAGGCCATCTGGAACAGTGCTGGAGAAGATCTAGAACATGCCTGAGCTTTGGGCATGTCTCTAGTATGAAATGTAGTCTGTTGTGACGTGCCAGTGCCATGCCCTGAGATGCCTTGACAGTAGAATTCTTTTATTGTTTCCCAATGGGTTTAAAACTCCTGTGTGTTGTAGCAACTGGGGACTGCTAAGCAAAGTAACTGTTACTATTCTAACCACCAGCATTGTTGAGCCAAGATTTGATTGAATCTAGGTGGCTGAAGTCCTAAAACTGTCCTTCAGTGCTGCCAGTTTTTCCATACAAGGAGCTTTCTTGGGGTTAGTACTGCAGTGGGAGATTAATAAATGACGTGATAAGGTATTAAGTTGTAAATGAAACCACAAACTAAGGTTATGCCTCAGGAAGAGATGACAACATTCTCTACCTGTGTATGGGTGGTGTTAATCACATGAGTATATGACACACTAATAAATATAAGTGGATGCTATTTAAAAAATAAATTAACTAAAAATTATGTTTACACTCTATAAGACAGTAGTTTTCAGCCCTATTTTGAGGAAGCCTTTAAGAATTAAATGTTCTTATCTCTTCCTTTATCTAGATTCCTAAATGTGCTATAGAAAAGGTGATGGTGGCCTGTGCATTTCTTCTCTACAGAGCGGGGCCCATACCCTCCTTTTGGAGCAGGGGAGGGAACAGTGAAAAACTCCTGCAAGGGCAAAGAAAATTAGAGCTCCTAAAAGTAGGAGGTTGTGTACGAGGGATTTTTTTATTCCCCCTTGGCCTTTTTTTACTGCTAATAGTAGATTCTGTGAGTGTACAACTGCTGACAGCCACATATAAACACTGCTGCAGAATTCCACTATCCCTGCTGCAAATTTTGGGCCTGTTGTGCTGTAATTTCAGAGCTTCTGTTTTTGTATATCCAATTATAGATCTTATTTTGGTGTTAAAATTTCAGCAGGTGGCTATAGTAGTCACAGATCTAGCTAATTTTTATATATGGAATCATAAAAGCAAGCAGTAGAGACAAAGCTTGGTTGTAAAGTATGATTTAGTCGCTTTTTTCTTATTAAAAAGAAAAGGCATACAAATCCTTATAGATTTGGGCTCCTCTGAACAGAGAAGTTAAAATGATATGCAAAGTATCTGTGCTCCGCACATACACTGACGTTGCAGATATGCAAGAAATGATAAACAAGAGTTAATTGTGTTGTAAGTGTACATAATCTCTTGAACTGTTCTCCACTGAAGTCATAATTAACCGTCTGCATGCATAGAGCTGCCCAATAATGTTTCCTAGCAGCACTTACTATCAAGGACTTGGCATTAGGTTAGACTGGTTTACACAGAGCCAGTTAGAAATTATAATTTTCATCAAACAGTACAGTATTTTTTGTTCTGATTAAGAATCACACCCATTTTCTAGCTTAAGATGTAGGGACAAGTGTCAAAGCAATTTTTTTTTTTGATTTAACAACATATTGAAGCATCAGTGTTACTGGTTACAAACAGAGGAAAATCATAGTCGTAATGCAACAATAAAAGAATGGATGTGATTGTGATGTCCATAACCTGGGATTTTTGGACAGTAAATTTGAAAGCTATTCAGTTTGAATAGCTGATCTTTTTTCTGCCTCTGTCCCCATTCCTATTACATCTTATTTTAGCTAACTAGTTAAGGGAAGTAAATGGAAAGAAATTGTATCTAATTTTCCAGTGCCACATGCTAATTCAGAGACAGAACAAAGAAATTAAAAACATTTTTGTAACTAGTTCAAAGGTAATCTCTCTAGTGATCGTGTAAAATTTAGACTTCAGCATGAGTATGCTCATGAAATGCCTTCAGATATCAGCCCACATTACAATCTGCTATTTTGTTTTGAATGAATGTGTCGTGACTAGAAGTTTAAGTGGTAACTACAGATAAGATTGAATGCAGCACTTTAATATATCCCTTTTCAAGTTAGCTGTTGGAAATATTTTCATTTAATATGTTGAAGTCCATTGAGAATATAATTTTATTTTGCTTTACATAAAATTAACAAACTTGTGATGTTCAAAAGCCAGTGCCAAAATCTTAATTGAAACAGGCGGGTTTTTTTTTTTTACAGTCTTAGGCATGTTGTTTGGAAAAGAAGCATCCTGTCTGAAATAATTTTATCTTTGATCTTTAAATACTGAGACAAATTCAGTTGGAATATTTTGCATGTGTTTCAATTGTGTAAAGTATTTGGTTTTCTGTGCGACTCTTTTAATATGTTGTACCATAACACTATTATTAGTTTACAAGGGTGCCCTTTCTGGGTTTTGTCCCAGACCATTCATTCTCATTTTCCATAGTGAGGTGGAACTGGTTTTTGTTCAATCTCAGCAATTTTAGTAGATCTGATTTGGACTACTGTATGTGTGGTAGTGGTAGAAAGATCACTTCAGCTCCTCAAGTATTTTAACCTTTACAAAGTGCATGTCTAGCTTCTGGTCTGTAGGAGTGCGAAAGTCTTCTCCAGTGGAATTGGCATGGTTTCACCCTGCAGAAATGGGGTGTGTGGGAGGACAGGAACTGAAAGTTAAAATCCAAAGAGATCAAAAGGAGGATATACATATCTTTTGTTAATAAGAACTCAAATCTGAAATAGCATCCTTTTGATCCTGTAAAGGACAGGAGGAAAGCAGTGGATTGAGATGGGAGGCACTGGCTAGGGGAGCTGGCACAGCATTTCTTCTAACCCTTTCTCTACCATCCTGTGGGATAGATGTAAGGTACAGACAGACAGGTTTGCTCTGCTCATTCTCAGAGCTGGCCACACACGAGCTTGGTTTGGAGCTAATGGGCCCTGTCTCTCAAACAGCCTTTTGAGGACATTGTGGAAGAGCTTATGTGGATCCATACATGTTCTTGTAAACCTTGGAAAGACTCCCTTTCCAAAAAGGGAATCTGCACCTCTGTATCTTCTCCACGAATAGAGCTACCTACGTATTCTGGAGCTGAAGCTGAGACACAGATCTTGTAGTTTTCATTCTTTATATAGAAATGCCACTACAACTGAAATAAGTACTAAGGATTTTTGTGTACTGTTTTCAGATCAAACCCTTGAAGAAAACTGTTAAATCTAAGTGGATGCCACGTTGCTCCCATATAGCAGTATTATTTCCCAAATTCTCATTATTACATCCTTCATACTGTGTACTCCAAAGTGTTTTTGAAATGAGGAATAAGGGTCCGCTAATTTGCAGTCCTTACTAGGGCAGCTTTTTTGGGCTGTTGCTTCCAAATAGTCTGAGTAGCAGTTGACATATGAACCTAGTTGGCAAGGATGCCAGTGTAGCTATTTCTTGACTGGGATGTTAAGACGGTGAAAGCACTTTCTCACTGGTTAGCTCTTCAATGTTATTTGCCTTAGGGTCACAATCAAATAGCTTTAGAAGAACATGGAAAGTAAATCAACAAAGTTTGAAGAGATCTAATTTCATATGTAGATAGGATTTGATTATATAACTACTATCTTTATTTGCCTTCAGTATTCTATATTAAATAAAAAGGTTACTGTTAGAAGAAAACTAAAAAAAAAAAAAAAAAAAAACTGAAAAAAAAAAAAAAAAAAAAACAAAAAAAAAAAAAAAACCACAAAAAAAACCAACACAACAAAAACCGACCCACCAAAACCAAACTCACTCCCAAAAAATCCACTCCAACCCCTTAAATGTTTTCCAAATTAAACTTCATCCCAAGATCACTAGCAGATAAAAATGCCACTCAGATCTCTTACAGTCAAGTCAGGGCAAAGCAGTTCTAGTGACTGGACACAACTTTCTGAGTTATTCAAATGCAGGTTCCAGATAATGTTTTTACAACAGGAAGATGTTTTGTGGCTGAAGATGACCCTCCATCTGTCCTCTGCCTGTTTCTGCTGTTATAGAGTTCTTGAAGTGTTTGAGGCATTAGACACTGAATGCTGAACACTGCCTGATGATGAACTTGCAGAGCCTTTGTTTGGGACCCTGTATGAGAAGTCTGAATTTGGTATAATGAAACTCTGGCCTTCAGTGTGGAGCCGCGCTCGTACTGCTTGCATGCCTGTGTACATCATTTTCTGAATGAAGTGCTCAGTGTTAGCTCTTTGAGAAAGTGTGTGGCCTCAGAAACAAAAAAGACCTAAACCACCCACAATAAAAAAGCCAACTAGTTTATTAAGTTGGAGTTATATTCTTTCACACTTAGGGTATATCATAAAAAGGGGCATTAAAGTTTAGGTGTTGTTAAGCTCATGCCTACTAGAGCTTTTCTGAGCAAGTGGATTGATCAGTCTTTATCATTTGGGATCTTAATTTGCTAAGATGGCTACCTATCTTCTTGCTTTCAACAGGAGCTTGGTGAGGTGTCTCAGTTTATTACTGTGATGACAGCCCTCAGTGTAGTATTTTTGCAGTGGCTGGAGGTTGTGGGAGACTACGTTCCCTACCTGGCTACCCACTGGGAAAGAGAAGTCATTTATCCAAGCTACTTAAGAAAGCCAACACTGTTCTTTGACTTTCTTCTCCAAAACTTCCAGAACTTCTGTTGTAGTAGAGCAAGAACACTTTAACAAGTCTGAAAATTTGAGTTCTCCTTTCGCCATCCTTCCTGGGTAAAAAGCCAAACCAAAACCAAAACAGGTCTGTCCCTCCGATCCTCACAGTTTCACAGACTTTTCTAGACATGTAACAGTAAGCTCTGAAAAATGAGATACCTTGATGGAGTTCCCCCCATGAAAACCCTAGAAGGGTAAAAGACCCACTGAAATTGCCTTTTGCCAGACTTTAAGATCAGTGTGTGAAAACTATGAAAAACCTGTGTGGGGCAGAACGCAGGGGGGGAGAATAAGTCCATATCAGGAGTGGTGACAGGCAGGGGAAGTGGCTGTGTTGATGTTGCCTGGCTGACTGAAGTGGAGGTATGATGGCTGAGGATACACAATTTTATTGATGTGAGTGCAGAATTTATATGGGCTTGGTGTAAGCATACATTACTGCTGAACTTGGAACAACACATGTATTGCATTATGATAGGCTGCAGTTAAGGTTTTGGGGGAAAAACTGTGAATGGATGTATACACTTCATAGAAATGCACATACTGTCATCTCTGAGATTCATGTCAAGATGGCTGCCACAAAGGTCAAAAATTGCATTACTCAGTTCATAGCTGCGAGGGTTCCAGTACCATAATTGTTATACATGCTGTGGGTGAGGAGGGGATATTAAAGCATGACTTTAGAAAAACCACAAATAGAAGCTATTTTTTAAAAGCCTTTTATTTTGTACGAGTGTTGTAATTTTGGAGAGAGTATAGTTTATAATAAAACCAGTCTGTTCTCTTCACACTGTCTTCTGTAAAGGTAGGAAAAGCTCCTAATCTACATGCTGTGGGTTCAGTACTGAGATGAGCATTTTCCTCGTTGCTCCAGCCTGAGATGCTCTTGCCGATCACCGAGTAGCCAGAGGTAGCTGCCTATGCCGGAATTGTGGAAATGGTGAGAAAGGCCTTTCATCACAGACTGCAGGTGGCACATGGGTGAATTTTGTGGGTTCCCCAATACATTGCACACCGAATCTCAAGAAAAGCTTATGATACTGATAGTATAGACTAAAGAAAAGCGTATCTTTTCTTAAGATACCCTAAAACCAATAGCTTTACACCACTGTGATCCTCTTCCATCTGACACACTCTTTTTTGCAGAAACAAGCTTTGATCAATGTTGTCCTTGTGTATGTAACTCTATTTCTAGCTATGCTATTTTCCAGAAATATTTCTTCAAGAACTACACCATACAATACTGGTTTGGGCTTTAAAATTGTGAATATTCCTGTTTTAAATTGTAGGACTGTGATTCATTTCAATAAGCTATGATATCTTTGTTAACTGATACTCGAGTGCGTATTCAAGTTTCTCAAGAATATCTTATTTGCTGCATAGGAAATTGAACTCTGTCTTTCTATCAAGTACATGCAATCAAATATCTGACTGGGTTGACATTTTAGCCTGCTTGTACAGCATGTTCTGTGCTGCAACTCCAGGTGAGACATTCTCCACTCGGGTAGTGTATCTCTGTGTTAAGCTGGGTTCGTGGGGGCAGGAGTAGAAGCAGCACTTGTCTTGCAAAATGCGCTATTGAGCTGTATTGATTTCTCATTTAGCTGTATTGGGTGTTCACCCGGGAAATCCGGCTAGGTTTCTAGTCGCTCATGAGAAAGCTGATTAGTATTATGTTATCTAATGAATGCATATAGGCACCGAGGGCTTGTGCATCTTTTATGTACTCTGAACAAACCAGAAAAGGCATCTATATGAAATAATGAACTGCCCAGCAAGTAAATCATGGAGCTTGTTAGACTGTACAATTTAGTTTATTTTTCAGTTTTTGGAAGGCAGAAATAAACAATGGATTAGTAGTTTGATTATTTGTCTGTGTTTTAAACTAGCACTTTGAAATTCTGCAGTGTAAGATGAAACAGAAGAAAGATATGATTTGGAAACCTGATCAATCAGGTTAAGCATATGTGGCCAGAACCCTCAGCTCCATTTGATTTGGCCTCTGATTCAGTTTTTGTCATTATATGACCATCCAGGAGTTACAGATTTCTGCTGAGGATTTTCTGCCTTTCATATAGCCTTTCCACATATTTCTTGAAGGCAATATCGGCACATCATCTTAGGAACACCATTACACGAGCTGCTCTGGCTGTGACACTGGGTCTGCAGGCCAGTACCCTTGCTGGTCTCCATTTCAGATGATGTAGATATCAGTGGTAGGTGTGTGGTGACTACTTTTAAAGGAAGGTCAGGCAGCTAGTGATGAGTTCAAGCTAGATAAAGCATTTTTCAAAAACTAAACCAACAATTACTGTTCTGGATCATAGAAGGTCAAAGTGGTTTGTTCTGAGTGCCCAAGTAAAGTGCTTTCAGAAGGAGTGACGGAATACTCGTATTTCTCTGTGAAATCCATGAAGAATATCTTCCTTTCCATCTTGTGCATTTTTCTTCACATGGTCCCTTTGATCCTGGTTGCAGAGAGTGTTCCTGATTTCCAAAGTTAATGTCCAGTTGTGTATGTGCATGTGTGGGAAGAGGGGAATGTTTCATTCACTGCCAAGGTATGCTTTTATGAGTGGGAGAGTTTCATTCTGTTCCTAAGAACTGATCGCACATCACATCAAACAGGACATGCAAATTTCCAGGTTTATCTTAATTTTAATGTAAGAATCTTGACTCAGTCATTTGTCTTAAAAATGCTACCAAAAAAGTAGGAAAACTGAGGCATGTGCTATGGTCATAACAGCATTGCAAAATGTTCTCACATTCTTTCTTCATGATGTATGCCAAGGAGATTTTGACAAGGAATAGGAGCAGTCTCGCCTACCATTGCAGTATTAGCCATGTAATGGCTATAAAAAGTAAGCCCTTCACTGGTAGTCTCTTACAGATTGGACAATATCCGGTTTTTCTAGGTTCATATTTGTGTTAATGTCTGAGAATTTGTAATTTCTTGGTCATACTTTGCATTTCAGGAATGGGCTTGGACTTTACCCTTACAATGAAAAAGATTTTATGTTTATTTAATGAGAGCTTTGTTGCTGTTTATTAAATGAGAGCTGCATTTACGAATACTTCTTATACGTACTATATTGTCACACCTTCATCTTCAAGCAATCCAGAGAGAAAGTATCAGGCAGATTAGAGTATTGGAGCAGAGGGAGTGACTCAGGGGGAGCTAAGGGAGTTATTTGCAGGGGCAGGGAGGAGAGGGAGACAGCAGGCAATTGGAGGCACGGGTGCTGTTAAGAGAGATTCTTGGTGTAAGCTTCCATGTAAATAACATTGCTGATTTTGGAGGTTTATGTTTTGGTTTTACATAGCTTTCAAGCTATAACTTTCATGCTTATAATTTCCACATGTTCTGTGTTCACAAAACTTCAGATAATCTTACTGGCAATTGTGCTTCCTCTTTAATATGGAGAAGATGGGTTAGAGTGCAAACAGGGTAAGTTTGAACTTTTAAATAACAATTGTTTTTTACAAAAGTAATTATTTATACATGGAATTAAGCACAGCTTAGTCAAATGCAGTATGTAACATGCTGCATACCTCTAGACCCATAGACTTATTTCCATTACTCTCTCTTGATCATGTTATGCTGTCCAAAAAGGAGACTCCTCTTTGATTTCATGGTGCTTTTAATCTCTCTTATATGGAAGTTTGTATATTATAGCTGCCCCAGGCATGATGACAGTACTGGCAGTAGATTACAGATATAATTGCACAGCAAAGCTTAATATAGCATGGTGCTGGTATAGAACAAAGTTGGTCTTGTAAAATGGGGCCTTTATAAGTTACTGCAATGGAAATAAAAGGACAAGAATGAACATCCGAGCCTTTCGCTTGCAAAGCAAATAAACTGAAAAAGGAAAAGAAGTATCTTGAAGAAAAGAAGGGGTTATAGGATACTGTTGAGAATTTTAGGCAGAATTGCTGTCATATATTCATTAAGTCCAGCAGTCAAACCGTTCCCCAGCATTAGTTGTGTTGATTTCATTTCACACAATCAAACTGAATTTTGCTAGTCATTAATGGTGTGGCTTCAATAGCTGGACAGATGACACTTTGTCCTGCCAAATGTGTTCTCGTCTATGGTATCACCATCTGCTACTTTAAATGGGGAAAGCATTGTTAGTGCCTTTTGCCAGATGTGGTTTAAATCTCTCACTTATTCTGTGGTAATAAAAGAGCTTTTATAGGCAAGTGAAGGTGTGTCAGACCTGCTTTGGATAGGTGAGATAAAGTTTGCAAGGTTGCTACTGTTGAAAAGTAGCTGAAAAAGGTGATACCTGGACATAGTGTATGCTGTATGGCCATAGTGGAGTTATGCCTGCCTGTCAGTATCATAAAATGTTTGCAAAAAAAATCATCTTTAACACAGAAACTTTTTCAAAT
This sequence comes from Podiceps cristatus, assembly GCA_000699545.1. Lineage (NCBI taxonomy): Eukaryota > Metazoa > Chordata > Aves > Podicipediformes > Podicipedidae > Podiceps > Podiceps cristatus. The sequence goes on along the minus strand of KL280482.1, from coordinate 8,542 downwards.
AATTGAATGGAGCTTATTGCATTTCAAAAGTTCTTTCTCAACTTTATTGCTTAATGTGTAGACCACTCTCAAGCTAATATGTATATTTGAAAGTAAAAAAAGTAAATGTCATTTTCTTCCTAGCAATTTGTAAAAAATTAAATGCATTCTGCACTTTAATATTAGATTGAGTAATTTTCAGAATAAAGAGCTCCTGGATTTGACTGGCAGTGCACACTCAATCTCCAGAACGAATTCCTCCTTTTCCTGTGGTGTGTGTTTTTTTTTTTTTTTTTTTGTGGTGTTTTTTTTTTTTTTTTTGTTGGTTTTGTTTTTTGTTTGGGTTTTTTTTGGTGTGGTAGTTTTTTTGTTTTGGTTTTTTGGTGGTTTGTTTTGTTTTAGTCCATCTCTGAATTTCAGATTGACACAGGGTAGTAGTGGTTTTGTTCATTTTCACAACTGTGACTGGGGGTAACTGCTGAAAGCCCTGGAAAGAGGAAGAAGTTTAATGTTTAGCTGCTCTAGGAATGTGTTAGTTATATTACATCACAGTCTGGGTGCATATCCCAGCTGCAGTCTCTCCTCTCGGTTCCCCAAGAGGACTCTTTCTAACACTCGGCTGTGTTTTTCTTGAAAAGTAGCCCTCTACTTCAGTGTGCTCTAGGCTGGATCAGCAGGCTAGCACAGGCTGAGGTCGCAGTGGCAGTGCCTTTCCCTTTTCACCTTCTCTTAATTGCAGGCTCCAGGTGACAGGTTAGCTAACATTTCATCTCTCTAGGTGCAACAATGCAATTCCTCTCGGGCTAAATTTAGGCATAGAGAATAGCCCTCCAGTTTGGCCTTTTGTGCTAATGAAAGTGGCAGGCACTTCAACACCCTTCTCCTTGGGAGAGGCTGGTAGCTGATTAGTGCCTAAAACTTTTTCAAAGCAAGTATTTATTCAGTTGGGAGTACACAGGCTGTTATTATTTAACCCCTATTTCTGGTTACTGTCAGCATGTTTTGATTTACCTTGGCCTTAATCTTTCTCTTAATCCTTAGCAGTAACCTTCACGTGTGGATGGGGGTGTCATGGTTTAAGCCCAGGTGGCAACTAAGTACCCCACAGCCACTCACTCCCTGCCTGCACACCCAGTGGGATGGGGAGGAGAATCGGAAAGAAAGTAAAATTGGAGGGTTGAGATAAAGGCAGTTTAATGGGATATCAAAGGAAGAGGGAATAATAATAATAGAATATACAAACCAAGCAATGCACACTGCAGTTGCTCACTGCCCGCTGACCGATGCCCAGCCTGGCCCCGAGCAGCGACCCCCCAGCAGCTTCCCCCCAGTTTATAGACCAACCATGACACCATATGGTACGGCCTATCCCTCTGGCCAGCCTGGGTTGGCTGCCCCGGCTGTGCCCCCTCCCAGCCCCTGCTGCCCCTCCTCGCTGCCAGAGCATGGGAAGTCCTTGACTTAGTAGAAGCACTACTTCACAACAACTAAAAGCATCAATGTGTTATCAATGTTGTTCTTGTCCTAAATCCCAAACCCAGCACTATATCAGCTACTAGGAAGAAAACTAACTCTATCCCAACCGAAACCAGGACAACAGGAGAAACCCAAATGGACTCTTGGGGCTTTCAGTTGTCACTCCGTAAAGATCCATGTGCTTATCAGTCTTTCCCCTTCCATTTTCTCAGGATGTATTTTCAATGTCTAAACGTTTTCAGGGCAGTAGTGTAACCCTGCCTGGCTTGGAGAAAAAGTTCTCCTCAAATATTGGCCCAGCTCTTGGTATCTTCCTCCTGTCCAGATTCCTGCTTAGAAGAAATGCCTTACTTATCATTCTAGTCTAGCAATTTAAAAACAAGGAAGTAAAACTGAAACATGTAGCATGCTGTATACTTAAAATACAGGTAACACCTCACTCTTCACTTTAGCGGGTAGGGCTTTCTCTTATTGCAGGAATCTTTTAAAATAGTAAAGTTTAGCAAAAGAGAAGAAAATGTGATTGTACACCTGAGCTTAGAAAGGACACAAGTTTTGTGTTACTTACAGCGAGAGTTCAAACTGAGTATCAGATCATAAATGAACAATAAATGTGAATATTAATTAGTCCATTAGTTTATTTCCCTACTTAATTTGTCACCTCCCTATTCCTTTTCTCAGCAGAGAAAAACTCTGATACTGTAGCGAACAAAACTTAGTCTATGACTGTTGTTTATAAATCACACCCCATATAGTTCCTCCTAGGAACTCTGAAATAGTGAATGTTTTCCAAACATGCTGATGGTGAAAGTAATTATTCAATAAACCAATTCAGATTTTCAGATGTTAGTTAGTGTTGGTATTTTTTGCATAGCCTTCATTCTAGCTAGTTTAAATTTGGTTTATTCCATGTATAACTGGACCTCACTTCCTTCGAAGCTTGTTTGTAATATGTACACCTAACCAGTATTTCTACCCAAGAGATATTTAGTTTCAGTTTACAGGTAAATGTTTGACTTCAGAATAAAGATGGAGTGTCTTATGCAAGGTGCTGAATGTCTTAACTCCTTTTAATTAAATGCACAGAAATAGGCTTAGATGATTCAGTTAAAGCTTTCCAAAGCTTTAATTTTGTTTGTATTAATAAATCTGTTTCAGTCAAAGAGGAGTTGGCCTATAGAGAACTACTATCCATGTTACAGTTCTTAAAATTTTTCTCTGTAATTTTGAGAATCAGAATCTCTAAAACTGAAGAAATGCAATTACGGTGACTTGAAGCGTGGCTTCAAACAGTGTTTTCTCAACTAACAGATCTTCCCTTACATCACTTAGGCTAAGTAACACAAGTAAGCACACAGAAAAAAGAGGAAAGTTTGTGGAGCTTTTTTGATACCAGCAATTATTAACAAAACCCTGATGCTTTTACATTAGTCAGTGCAGTGTTAATGATGTTTCTTCTAGGGGACACACAGAGCATTCTTTTGGTGGGACTCATATTTTACTGTCATCATTGGAACTCAGTAGGCATAGCACTACATAGTGAAAGCTACAGTGCTACTGATTTAAGAGATAATAGTATAGGCCTGTCCCAGCGTATCATACTAAACTTTTCTGTGATGATTTGTGGTACAAAAGGGAGATGTTTATAATCTTGAAAGGTACAAAAATTACATTGGTTTGAATAGAGCTGTGAGAAACATATCCATTACATGGCTCAGGAAAAAAAAAAGTTTATGGTCTGGGAGGGAAAAATAATCTCTAGGAAAATTAGTTTTCCACAGAATTTGAAACATTAATAGCAAGTTGGGCTATGCACTCAAGTTATGTATACGCAAAACCAGCATTTTTCAGGAGGCGAAGCTTCAGACTTGAGGAAGTTCAAGAGAGAGTTGTGGGGATAGAGGATGAACTGTCTTGTTGCTGAACAAAGGATTTCAGAGCTATTAATGAACTACCTTACACAAGTCGTTGAACATAATTTGTAAGTTCGTTTGAGTGTAATTTTAAAAGTTAACTTGCAATATGGAATGCAGCATACCCACTATCAAACTGCAGGTGTGGTGTTCACAAAAGCTCTGTTTTGTGTAAAAAGAATGAATTAGAGATACTCAGCTTGCAGCTGTATATGGCTTTAGCATTCTACAGCAGGGCAAGCAAAACTGTCTTCAGCTGAAGCCTGTTAGCAAATCCACAAGTGTTCTGTGTTTTATAATTTTTGTTAGTTTTCAGCAGCAATGCCATTTGAGAAGTTTATGTTCTGGCTGGTAAAGGAATTATGATGTCTGATGTCAAAACACTGGGAAAATGGTGTGCGATGTCTATCGCCTAGGCAGTTGATGGGACCTAGCATAACCGAGGACTGTAGTAATGGAGTTGGAAAGCATTTTGGAGACTACCCAGTCCTTTAACCATGTATTTCTCTGCCGTGTGCTGAAGGTAAATGTAAGTCTGATGGATTCTAGCCAGCTTCTCTTCATATGAGAGACTTATTCCTTATTCTGCTGTCTTTGCAAGGTGTATGTTCATTCTTTTCAATATTCATAAGACATGGAAGGGCTTAATGTGATTTAAAAAGAAATAGGATTAGCCAAACTGTGAAAACTTAAAGGATTTGAATAGCCCCAGGAAGAGGCACTATTGGCAATGGAAAATACTCTTAGTTTAACTGTCTGTAGCCGCAAGTATACTCAAGAGTTCAGAGTACAAAGCATCCTGACTTTGTACAAGACTAGTTTTCCTTTTAACCTCTTTTCACTCTTGATCAGTTAGAGAAGGCGTTCCAATTTGTGACCGGGAGTTATTTCTTTGCCATGTTCTTATTCTTTTGTACCTGCACCTCCTGTTAAAGATTGGGAGGAGCTGCTATTGCTGACAACAGCAATGAAATCTGTTTTGCTTTTTACCTGCTTGATAAAGAGAAGGCCGTGTGGTAGAAGGACTATCTTGCATTTCAGGAATTACTGAATGTTTCAATTAAGATGTTGGGCTGAGATTTGGGAGACTTGTTTTAGTTAGCTGACTGACAGAATTCTTGTGTGAATTTTGTCTGTCATGATTTTTCTTGCTGTAAAGGGTGAAGGAGGGGAGAGTTGCTCATTTTGCTGACATTCCAGTTCCTTGGGGAGCATGCTGAAATATTAGTTAATATTAGTTAATATTTTCAGGAATTCTTACATGCTACAGAAAAAGGCGCCCTGCAAATATCTTCTGAAACACTAATGACTCCTGTGGTCATGAAAGTCATCCTTTTTTGCCTGTAATGTAACATCCACTTTTTGTCTCCAATAAACACAGAAGAGTTGTATAGCACTGGCATGGCAAATACTAAATGTATGAATGTTGGTATAAGGAATGATGTTTTACAGACCGTACCTGTCCCATCAGTATAGCCCCTGTGCTTAGCAGCCTTGCTGGAGGTGGGGAGGCTTCAGGCTGAATGCTCAGACTGAGTTATTTTGCAGATGACTTCCTTAACTCCAACCTTTGGTTCCCTCATGGAGCCAGTCACTTCCAGGGAGGGTTTATCTTCACGGGCATTGGAGTAATTTTAGCAGTAAATTTTGGTATTTATAGTACTGAAATATATGTGCCTCAGATACTGCAGGGAGAGATGATTCCTTTTAGCTCCAAGATTAAAAGGCTCAGGCTCAGAAACAAATGACAAACATGGTCATAAACAGTATTGGTTAAGGCAGTATATTGCAGAGGGAGCATCCAGTACTTATGTGCTGGACCAGATCCCAAGAATTAACCTTGTCTGTTTTGCCCATTGGAGAATGACAAATTTCAAACTCGGCATCCACGGAACACTAATACCATTTGTGCTGACAAATTTTTCTGAGGACCGTTGTCTTTATTTCAGCTAACCTTGTGTTTATATTGTGATGAAGTACTCAGAACACACACTGCATGTAGTTGATTTTTCCATATATTCCAGTTCACTATTCTTTGTGGATTAATTTCTGACTTGTCTGTATGTATATGTCAAATGTATACATATGTATATGTCTATTGTCAAAAAAAGTTCTGCAGTGAGAGCCATTGTTTTAAAACAAGTCAGTGGAATACTAGCCTTAGATTTTTTTTTTTGTGAGCTGCTTATGCTTTTCCTTTTGCTAAAAAAAACTTAGCTATACAATATGAAGGGCTGTTCAAAATTGCCTTTTAATGTCTGACTCATAGGAGGAAGAGCTGCTCTCTGTTGCACATACACAGGAAAAAAACCTGAGAAGCAAAATGCATCATGAAGTTCAAACAGTGCTGTAGTGCTGAGGACTTGTTTCAGTTTCTGAGAAGAGCAAGGAAACATTTTATTCTCGAAGGCAGAGAGGCACAAACAGCTCTGGAAAAGTAGCTAGCTACATCTTTTAACCAAGCAGGAGTAGGGAGTGTGTAAATTTCTCCCCTCCCTCTGGCTGTCCGGTTGTTGTGTGCTCACAATAGGTGCAGTGGTCAGAGTCCAATATTTACTGCTAGTAAAGCGAAATTAGTTTGGGTACTGATTTGACAGAAAGTTCCAAACTAGAAAAGCCATTTGAGCAGAAATATATAAGGAACAATTTTAAGGATGTTGATAAGCAGGGATCTTTATTAAACTACTGCTATACAAAATTCAACACTTCAGTTCCTATTGATATTGGAGGAAGAACTTGCTTTTGCCACGATGGGACATGGATCTGGCCTATTACCTATTGCTGTAATAAAATTTAGGAGAAAAAAAAATTAATTGCCAAAGATGATGTGCAATAATAAAAGTAATTCATGTTCACCCCCCCATCACTTCTACCTCTGATAAAACTCTTGCAGGAATATCACGTGCTGCTATATTTATAATCCTCCTAGAGATGTATATAAAAATTCTGTACTCACAGTAAGGAAAGTGTGTTAATATATAGTTGAGGCACAAAGAATGCTAATTATGTTGATCTCTATTTTTCAATTTGTGAATGCTAGAAGGCAAATCAACTGAAAAGAACAAAAGATTATCTGGATTCAAAATAAGCAAATAAAAATGTTGGAAATTTAATTAATCCCCTGCCAATTTGTCTGAAAAATACCTAAACTTGGTTACCTCTGACTCCAGAATTTTGAAAGATCATTCAACTGCTGATGCAATTGAATTTAAGCAATTGGATTTTAAATTACAACTTTTTTTAGTACATCTAATTGGTAGAATTAGAAAATATAAATAGTAATGGGAACAGACCAGGGACAAGGATGCAATGTTTTAATGCAGCGATTCAGAAATTTGGAGAACAACCTCATTTGAATGCTGACATTAATTTCAGATGTGCCTTAATATAATTCCTAGCAAAGGATTTTGCTCCTAGTGCAGAGTCTATGCAAAGGCAACAGCTGGGTGTTTATGAGGAGCTGTATGTAGTAGATGATGTATAACTGCAGTAATGTAAAAGGAGTATTGAAATAATTATGCTCCGAGGGCACAGTATTCCGCTAGCACTACTTGCAATGCAGAAGATTAGAGGAAGAAGAAAGTATCTCATATGCTTCATAGATTATACTTACCTTCTTGCCACAGCCAAAGTTCTGGTTTCGGGAGGGAGAATGTCTGCAACTACTACTGGGATTATAACTTTTATTTTTATTGATCATTCAGGAATTAGGTTCTATGTAAGACCTTCTTTCCTCCTTATCCTTGGTTCTGTACAAAACAAAATGAATTGTAGCTGAAATCTTTAGCTATGTAACAGCTGAAGTAGGGCAGTGGTGCAGGAATTCCATGCTAGTTCTACACAGCTCCTGGCTGGAGGCAGGGCCCCTCTAAGCCTGGTCATAGTATTTGTTACTCACCTCTTGTAAATACAAGTCCAAAGTCCCTTCAGGAGGATCAGAAGTAAGATCAGCACTTCTACCCTGTCCGGGGAACTGCCTGCTGGGAACTGGAGCAGCATTTTTCCTGGAAGAATCCCCTTTTGTGATTGTTTTTCCTTGCAATTCATGTTCCCATGCCCCTAGGTTCAAGGTAGGTTTTCCCTCCCGCTTCCTCACGTCCTCTCTGTGGTCATGCAGGTAAAACCAAAGGGTGCCTTGAGGTATGTACACTTTGTGTCCTCTCTCTTGAGCAGAGAAATGCTTACTCCTCATAGCTGAGATACCAGTCTGTACAGGTGGGGATCAGAACTCATCCTCTAATTACTGCAACTCTTGGGACAGTTTCTCGGCTAGTATATCTGGCAGTTTCTCCACAGCCAAGATGCAGATCTGTAGGGAGGAACAAAGACTTCCTTCATATTCTCAGAGTTGGACAGCCAATTCATCCACCGTTTGTCCCTTGCCTTTTTTCTAGGGCACTACTGCCAATGAGTTGGCATACAATGACAGTGCATTCCGTAGAAAGTTCCGCCACATGGGTTGTGTGCATTGGACTTCATCTAGATCTGTGGATAACTGCTTGTTATCTCAACTCTTCGTGCCCCATGTTGGGTGCCAAAAAGGACTGTTGTGGTTTAGCCCCAGCTGGCAGCTAAGTACCATGCAGCCGCTTGCTCACTCCTCCTCTGCCAGTGGGACGGGGAGAAGAATTGGGAAAAAGAAAGGCAAAGCTCATGAGTTGGGATAAAAACAGTTTAACAGGACAGCAAACAGAAAACTGGGAAAAAACCCAGTAACAATAATGTGAATCAGATGCTTAGTATATTCCAGTACAGACAGAACCTGGTGCGCAGCTGGCCCCTGAGCAGTGATCCCAGCCCCTGGCGCCGTTCCTCCCCCTCCTTTATGTACTGAGCGTGACCTCATGTGGTATAGAATATCCCTTTGGCCAGTTTGGCTCAGCTATCCTGGTTGTGTTCCCTCCCAGCTTCTTGTGAAAATTAACTCTATCCCAGCTGGAACCAGGACAAATACTCAGATTAATCTATTTTTTATGCGTAGATGGGTAGATAGGATATGAGGAATTCATTGTATGACCATGTTTATGTGGTTTTTTGTTTGTTGTTTTGTGTTTGGTTTTTTTTAAAATTTATTTTAGTGCTACTGCACTTTCATCTTAATTATAACAATGACATTTTAGAGAAACACAACTGGAGTTAATATTATAGGTATACCTCATAGGTATACATTATAC
>KL280480.1:0-33004 GCA_000699545.1 Podiceps cristatus | reverse complement strand
TTGGATTTCCTTTTTTTTTTTTTTTTTTTTTTTTTGTATGGGGTTCAGCATGATATTTTTCTCTTGTAAACAGCCACAATCATGGCATTCTCTCTTTTTCCCCTCTCCTCTTTGTTATTTAAAATCAAGGTAGGAGGGAGCTGAACACAGTGGGAGACCCAGTGACTTTTTTAAATGCAAGTCTGGAAACTGCAACAAATGAAGCAAGGTTTTGAGATTCAAATGCTAACGCAAATGATGAAGTTACAAGCATGTTGCTTTTTCTGTAAAATGTAGATCTGATACGTTTTTCTCTTGGGGAAGAAGAGTATGATCTTTATTGGATTCTTTGGATAAACTATATGAGCAAAATATAACCATGTTTTTCCTTCAAAATAACATTAGTCCTCCGTTCACTTTAGCAGGAGACTAGTATTGGTTCTCTTATCATGTGTACCTAGGCATAGGCTAAAATATTTGGATAGAGCAGATAAACTGGTAATCCCATAACAGTCCTAGAAAAGATGCAAAGGAGAATAACATGTCAAGCTCTTGAATTTTTTAGTTAATAATGCAGAAACTAAGAGAAGGACTGTGTGAGTAGATATCTAAGTACGCCATAAAATCTATTAAGTAATTGCTTTGGAAGAGAGTTATTTCACATTATTACAATGTTGATATACAGGACTACAGCAGAAGAAATATATCAATATTTAACACCCTTGTAAAGCATCCACAGTGTTGTAGAAAACAGGCTTATGGACTTGCTAAAAGTCTTCAGGGTGATAGAGGAAGACAGCAAGGACAATGCCTGATTTGGAATCCACTGCAAAGAAGACCAGATAAACAAAGATTTTTTTTCATCAGCCAATAAAATTATCCAAGTATTGAATGTAAGGTTAACTGGCATTTTGAGTACTGAGGCATCTTTTGGGAAATAGATGGACAGACAGTGAAAGTTTTTGAAATATATTGGGAAAATATTTTGGCATGGAAAGTGAAGAAAACTACAAGGAAGTAAAATCATTTATATTCATTTCTGACCTGTAAGGATGAACTATACTGAGGTTGAGAAGAGAAAAAAGATGGGAAGAATTACACCTCATAAATATCTGCCTCTGTGAACTCTATGGAGAAATTACGTTGTAGGCTGAGATCTAGGTATACAGTCTAGGTATCTAAATTTAGATAAATGAATTCCAATATAGGTCAAATTACTAAACAAGTATTTAAGAAAAGAAAGCAAACATGAAATGAGGTCCACCTATGGAAGGGCCCAAGCAATGAAAACATAGTCTGTAACTACAGAAGTTGTAACTTGACAGTGAAAGATTCTCTCTCATCTGAATGGGAAAGGAAAACTAATTACCAACAGCCTAAATCTAATACATCTTTTGTTCAGTCTTCACTAAAGCAAAATATTCCTTTGAGCAGATAACCAACACAGTTAAAATGAGTGCCAAAGTCTGAAGACTTTAAATTGCTTCCAACCAAAAGCAAATAAGAGATTGAGCTGCCTTTGATTTTGCCAACTCCAAGGGCTGTTAGTTTTTGTGTACCATGCAACATTAACTAGGACACGAGTCAGAAATAGGGAGACTGTAAGAATTCCAGGAGGTAATGCTTGCTCTGAAGCATTTTGTAATGTGATGACTGGATTTATTTAAAAAAAAAAAAAAAAAAAAAAAAAGTGTGTCTGTACTAAATAGCCATCATACTTCTTTCTGTGGTGAGGGGAGGGAGGAAAGCCTGAATTCTTAATAAGGAGTAATCACTCTTTATAAGCAGGATATTTTATGAAACAGTCCATACATTTTATGCTTGAAATTTTGGTAATATCAATTACCATTAGATTATAACCTGGCTGAAGAGCATTAGGCCCTTAGAGTCATGTTTATCATGCTAGCCATGCTCAGTATGAATGGCTTAAGATTTCACACACATACTTTCTCATTTTCTGGTAGTGTGCTTCTCAGGAGTACAGAAACATTAGCTTCTGTACACTGAGCATAAATTATCTTTTATCTGTGAGTTTTATGGCAGTTTGTAATACAAGGTAATAGGATTTACGACCAAGAAATGAGAAGATGTCCAAGAGTTAATGAGGCCTGTCTTCTACATTATACTGAGCCGTTCAGTTTTCCCCACGCAGGATTCCAGCCCTGGGATGTAGAGGAGAATTGCTACCTACACATGAAAATGTGTTACAGCAGCATATTTTTGTCAGTTAGCTTTGTGTGAATACTTTGATTACCCTTTTTCTTGCAGACAGCTTTTCCTGTGAGTACATGCCTGCCTTCCCTGTGAGAAATGGTGAATAATTTAACATCATAGATAGCAGTCCAGCAGCTAAATATGAGCAATAAGAATCAGGAGTCCCATCCTTTATTCTTGGGTCTTTACTACCATTTCATTGAAGAGAAGTAAATTGTATAGGCTTTTGATCTCACAGTCTCCTAGTTTGTAAATTGGATAAAACCCACGTCCTTCTCTGAATGGGTACTGTGAGGCTCATTTAGTTTTTTACAAAACACCATTACATCCTCAGCTCTGCACCGAGGTGGAACATAGTATTATGGTAATAGTAACAACCATATTAATAAGGGCCTTAATTAACATAAATATTGCCATACAGTAGGCTGTGCAGCTAATTAGTTAGCATGGTCCCAAGCACAGTTACAGTGGGAGCCAACTATCATTCTTGCAGACGGTGCTTGGGCACAGTTTAGGGTTAGCACAGGCCAGTAACTGCTTACTAAGCATTTGGAGGGTACCGCCTTGTCTTGGGGATAGGAGAGAACAGCGTATGTATATGAGCAGTGCTGTGCCAGTTGGCTTGAGGTCTAGAGAGTATTACCAGAACCGTTTTACAGAAGCAGACGGAGTGACTAGGCATGAAGATCTGCTCCTAGATAGGGACACTGTGACAGATGTAAGTGAGGGAATGTACAAGAATGAAAACTTCACTGGAGTTTGTTGCTGCAGTTCTCTGTGCCAATGTTATTTGGTTTGCTTTGTGTCTGTGCTTGTAAAGTTTAATGGGATGTTCAGGGTTTATACCTTCAAATTTTAAGTTTTCTTCTGGCAGACAGTTCCTTGAATTTCACAGGAACTTATGAGTTAGTAGATCAGTTCTGTACTACATCATATGTGTAAGAAGCAAATTTGGCTTGCACTGGCACTCAGTGGAGAAAATCTTTAGCGAGTGTGCCTCTTCTGAGGGTTAACTTTGGAATTTGGGGATAACCTTTAATGTCTCCTTTTCTGGTATTATTAGTACATTTTATGGGTAAATTCAGTTGCAAAAAGGTTCCAGTTTCCAAGGAAGGGGTCTAAACATATATTTAATATTTAAAATATTTAAACTTATACTTAGTACTTGAAATATTTACTGTCCTGAAAGGCTATCTTTCTTGTTTGGTATCTGGTCTCAAAGAGCACTATTAGAACTTCATCTAGTTGACAAAGCAGTGAGTCTCTGTGCCCCGAGCTCTTTGTAGGTAACTTGAATGAGCATCTATGGAATCTGCAAATATACAACTTTTTGTTCTTCAACAGATGCATCTTTTTGTGACTTTTTCTATGAGAAAGCCAGCTGTTCAGCTGGACAGAAACATTGCCAATGTCAAAAATATTAGCAGTAGAAAAGTCTTACACACACCCTTCTCTGGGAGCCTTGCTCCTTCACAGAGACCCTTGCAGATGGTTTCTCAGACAAAAAGTTGCTATGTTTGTAGTTTAACTGCCTTGGTTTCATGCATTGGTAAGAAAATTTGAGGGTCTGGTTACAGCTCAACTTCACTTCTTAAAATAACTCTAATAGAGCCAGACTCTCAGTTTTCCTTCTTCCCTGGGAAAATCCAGGTGGGATAATGGTGATTCAGTCATTCTTTCCATGTGTTTTTGTAGTGGGCTTTGTGTAAATGGGGCCTTCAGAAGGCCTCAAGTCCAAGTGACTCAATTATATTTCATGGTAACTTATGGCTATGAAGTGGTGTTGCTTCAGGTTTACCACAGGATTTCTGTGTTTTACTGGATATCAGTGATATAAATTTAATTCATTTTTGTCAATCACATCTTGAGTTGGGCAAGATTTATGTGCTATCTTGCTTCTCAGTGTTACAAAAGGAGAATTTTAGTGGGATTTTCTCTTAAAAGCTGAATTCTTTATAACTATTCCAGCATCAGCAAATGTGAGTTATGAAATATACAAATCTTATATAGTATCTTAGAAATAATTAGTTTTTGAAACACTCATATCCTTTCAGCAGTTTATTTAGCAACAGTTAAAAGTGCAATCTGCATCAACTTTATGAAGTATTTGGAATTATGTGGATTTTTCATGGACTTCTTTTTTTGCAGAGGATGACATCTAATAGTTATGGATTACTTCTGTATAATGAAGAAATATGCAAAGTATTTTTTTAATAAGTCTCATCCTAAAGCCTTTGCTTAACCAGATTACGAGAAATTCATAAACCAATTTGTTAGCTTGCAGGTAACCACTTTAAAAAATACTTATCTTTCAGAGAGGAAAGGAAAATACCAAACCATCATTGCCAAGTTGAAAAGAATAGTCTTTACTAAATGAGATTTTCATTTGCTCATAATTCTTAAGAAAAAAGTAATACTCTATAGCAGAATATGTTAATCACACAGCTGTTTTTAAATTCACGTCGTAATGGCTGTCTGCAAGAGAAGATGATGTAGGGAGTCTAATTGGATTACTTACGTATTTCTAAATTCTGGAGTCATCCATTTTGTTTCTGAATCAATATCTGATGTTTGGTAATTTTCAGCGGTTCTGCTCTCAAAATTTTTCAGTCTTTGTTCATATTTTTAATTAGTTACTACAGCAGCTGATGGATGATCATCTAGGATAATCTTGACCCTAAATAAGGCTCTTCCAGTGAGGTTCCTGTTCTCTGTTGTTGCCCCTAGCTGTTGCAGTATGATCTTGTTAATACGATAATATCTATTTTGCTGCTTTATGAAAACCATGAGAAGTTTTCTGTTACAAAGCTGATTTTCTTAGAGCTGTGTTTTTTCCCAAATCTGTCAATTAATTGTGTTACATTTGAAGTCTTAATCCTTCTTTTCATCCCCACCCTTAACAAAGTTCTTTCTGCAGTGCTCTGATACTTTGGGGTTTTTTGTGCAATGTATTTATCATTTTCTGTACTGTAAAACAATTCTGCTGCCCAAGTTCCCTACTTTATGTTAAATAATCAGCAGCATAACATGCAACATTTATCTTTAACATTTACTTATTGGTAGGATTTGGTTCTTAAACAGATCAATAGGAAGCCCATAAAACTTTCTCCTGTTTTGTTGATAGCTGTAAGCTGAGGAAGACCACAGCAGTATTTTCACTTGCTGGGCGTTCATTTAATCTTTCTTCTGCAACTCAACAGGACAAAGCTGGAGTGTGCGTGCATGTGTGTGTTCTTTCTAGTTTTGTCTGTGCTTTTTTCCAGGTGGGACTTTGATCCTATATGGGGATTTTGTAGCAAGCTAAAGAACTCTGTGCTGGTTTTGGCTGGGATAGAGTTCATTTTCTTCACAATAGCTAGTATGGGGCTATGTTTTGGATTTCTGCTGGAAACAGTGCTGATAGTGTAGAGATGTTTTCGTTATTGCTGAGCAGGGCTTACACAGAGCCAAGGCCTTTCTGCTGCTCACCCCACCAGCGAGGAGGCTAGGGGTGCACAAGAAGCTGGGAGGGGACACAGCTGGGACAGCTGACCCCAACTTACCATAGGGATGTTCCAGACCATATCACATCATGCTCAGCATAGAAAGCTGGGGGAAGAAGAAGGAATGGGGGGACTTTGGAGCAGTGGCGTTAGTCTTCCCAAGTCACCATTATGCATGATGGAGCACTGCTTTCCTGGAGATGGCTGAACCTTCCTGGCCATGGGAAGCAGTGAATGAGTTGTTTGTTTTGCTTTGCTGGCACATGCAGCTTTTGCTTTACCTATTAAACTGTCTTTATCTCAACCTGTGAGTTCTCACTTTTACTTCCAGTTTTCTCCCCCATTCCACCAAGAGTGAGTGAGGAAGCGGCTTAGTCGCCAGCTGGGGTTAAACCATGACAGATTCCCAAGGTTTTTGTGAATAGATTTTTGACTCCTCCCAGAAAAAAAAAAACAACATTTTAAAAGACTGTTAATATCAATTGCAAATTTGATCAACAGAATTAAATTATTGTATATAATTTAAGAAGCTTTTTACAGGATGACTTAATTTTGTACTTTAAAATAGAAAAATTATTCAAATGCTTGTCTGTAAGAAGGTCTCATAAACTGGTATTTTGCAGATTGATTTTGTAGTATTTTTATGATTATTGCTGTGGTTTAAAATATTTGTTTACCACCTGACACCTATAGGGAGTAATACAATGTCTTGAGGTTTCAAGGTTAACCATTAGACATGAAGGACTCAGGATATTTAGAGGGACAGTTACAAACACTTTCTGTGACCTTATTTTCTCTTTCCAATCTTATTTCTTCTTTCATTTTCTTTTCCCCTCTGTTTTTTCTTGGATCCTATCAACTGTCTTTTCTTAGCACATCATGGTATCTTAATTTTTTAGTTTAGTTTTGTAAAAAATATTCTTTTTTTAACTTAAGCAGCCACTGCTGCCCTGAGGATTTTTCCCAGGATTCTTTTCCTCCCAGCAGTTACAATTCTATGGTATGAAGCATTAATTCACCAATGCCCTTCTGTCATTCAGGCTTCATCTATTCCTCTTAGGTTTCACAGTATTTCCTCTTGATTCTGCAGTGGTACCAATGACCAAAGTGGCCTCGTCTGTGTAGTACTGGAAACTATTGGGGTGATGTCTGCTGCAGCATGCCTATGCATCACCTTTAAATTATTGCTGAATTATAACTCTTTGTTCAGCTTTATTGTGTTAGCAAATTTCTCAAGTCCTAGGATTTTGTGCTACCCACTAAGTGACACTGTGTCTCTGAAGGCATCTTACTGCCTTGCTTGAGGTAAATTTCACCGAAGTTTTGTAGTAAGACCTTTCTTCTTTGAGTATTAAACAGATTTCAGTGATAGTTTGGGGATATGGGGTTTTTTCATTCCCTCCCTGGCACTACAGAAAGTTCTGCAGGGAAACTCACAGGTTTCAGAAGTTTGTAATCTTTGACAGAGCCTCCTCTGGAATGAAAACAAATGCGTGGAAAATATTTTATTGCGTACAATTAAAAGTATAGCAGGAAAAGTCAATATTATTGTTCTTAGACTGTAAATGACAGTAAAAATAAATGTGATAGTAGGTGATAAATTATTACTAAAAAAAAAAAAAAATCAGAATGCTGAATACTTAACATTCTTAGAGGAGATGATCAGGGATTGAGTTCTGTGGTTTTTGGGACTATAATGTGTCTGTCATTCTCACATCAACTGCAATCAAAAATACTCACCAACATTGCAGTTGGGCCCAGTGACCTTCATGGGAGCATGGGCTTCCTACTCCTAATCCTAAAATCAAGATATTAGGAATGAATATGTTTCTCTTAAAGCTGGGAGGAGGCTGGAAGATTGTGACTTCTGGCAGCAGGAGAAAGACTCTTTCTCCATCCTCAGATCTAAATTTACAGAATTGGTACAGTGCCCTAATAGCCAATGAAAGGCAACAAGGTACTTCTGGAAGAACCATCTGAGTGTTAGCAGAAGGTGGAAGCAACCAGTGACAGTAACTGGAGATAGCCTGTGCCCAGTGAGAAGATGCTGAGGGTACTGGGCTGCTTCAGCCTGGAGAACAGAAGGCTTTGGGGTGTCCTAATATCAGTCTTCCAGAATCTGTGAATCATCAAGAAGATGAAGCCAGGCTTATTCCTGAGGTGTACAGCAACAAAGAGAGACAATGGTCCTTCACCACAACAGGGGAGATTCTTGATAACTATAGGGAAAATTTTTTACTATAAAGATAATTACATACAGGAATAGGTTGCCCAGAGAGAATCTCCAGCCCTGGCAGTGTTCAAAACCCAGGTGGAAGGCTGTGCTCAGTGACCTGCCAAGACCCCTTCCCACATAAGTGATTCTGGGACACTTGTGGAGACGCAAGTAGATTGAACAGGGGTGTTAGAGCCATTGTATGAGAATCTGTTGAGAAGAATCTGGAATCTCCTGTTACAAAAGACTATGTGATGATATTCGGAAGTAGTAGTTCTGTTCACTCTGATCTGTTTTGATGTTTTTGTTACCTTACAAGGGGAGATTTGTTTTAGTCTCTTGCATAACCTTTCAGAAAAAGTGCTGAAAGGAGAAATGATTGCTTTCTTTAAAGGCACTGAAGGAGTAAATGCCAGGGAGATGAACAGTCTAAGCTCAAGACCAATATTAGAACAAGAGTAAATTGCTTTAAACAACTGGATAAATTCCAATCGAGAAATTTCTATCGGAAATGAGAAAAAAAGTCCCTAATCATTTGTCTGATGAGGTTCTGCAACAGCTTTCCAAAAGGGAATAGTGAGGAGGAGGGCGACAGTTAGAAACAGAGCTTACTATGTTAATTTTATATTCCCAACTGCATTCCCCCCAAAAGTCAACATAAAACTTTCAAAAGTTGCCAACATATGACCTTATGTAGTCATTGTGTTTCCAACTCTCCTTCATTTCCTGCTTTTTAAACTTGAAGCCTGGCATTCATGTTAGTCATTTTGTACCATGAATCAAACGAGCCATGGTGGTCTGTGGCCAGCCTTTCAGCAATGCCAGTTTGCAAGCAGTTCGCATTTGTTCCAGCCACAGTCATGGAGTGTGTTTCACAAATGTAGTTCCCTTTCACATTTTATTTACTATATCTGGAAATGTAGCCATTGCTTTTGTGTAGCCGTAAGAAATCACAGATACCCAAAGGTAGCTTAGCAATCAGGGAAGTTTTGCTAGTGTGAAAGTGTATACCTTTGGATAGTAATGTTGCAAGTACAGAATAAATTTAAGCATATGGCAAAACAGATTAATGAAATCTAAGCATGTGCTTAAGCACTTCATTGAGTTGTGGTCTGCAGATGTAAGTATAGTGTCTCATCTGGTGTATAATTCCAAGTTAAGATGTCCCTGCATTTTCCCATGCACATGACAGCTAGTGATGCTGTGTAGGGAGTATCTGCATTTCTGTGGCATCAACATCTGTTTCTGAATGGTTAATTTTCATTAAAAGTTCCCATCCGTTGTTAATTGATTATAGCATTCGGTTGCAGCAGCGTCAGGTACCTGAAGGAGAAGGAGCTACACCCAGAGGGGAATTCTTTTATTCTGATAAAAGAATACATTATCAGATTGACTAATAATTAGCTTGCAGAATTCTCTACTAGTAAGCACAGTGCTGGCAATGAAATGTGCCCTTGCGTTATGAGTTCTGAGGTCTTCCTACCTCACAGCAACTTAAAGATTTTTAGATATATGCATCTAAAAGCTGCATTGCAGCAGGTATCTCTCCATAGGCTCTTAATAATGAGGTCACCTTGTTCAGTCCTTTCTCAGCTATCACATTCCTTTTGGGGCAGGGAATAGAGGAAGCCTCTGTGGTAAAAAAGGTACATTTTTCTCCTCTTTGTAACCACCAGCAGTTTTTTCCTCAACTGGGGGAAGTACTTCAGAGTGAAGTGAGAAGAGCTGAGTATCTGGAATTAGTCTTCTGTGGCAATGATGCCACAGGCAGAGATTCTTATTACCTGCAAGCTTGGTGAATGTCTTTAAGGAGGAACTGTCTGTCTCCTTTATGTTAGAGGAACCTGGGAACTGGCAATAAAATTGGTAAGGTATTCACTGTACCCAGGGTGTCAAGTGAAACTTTAAAGCAATTAAAAGAGCAACAGGGGAAGACTCAGTAGGTCTGAGTCCAGTATGTCTCTACATGAAGTCCCAGACCCTCCTGTCCATTCAGGATTGCGTAGGCGTTATTTCCATGTGAGCAAGCTACTGCAATGTAGCCTTAACCCACCTATGCTTACTGGTTCTTGAAATCCCATGGGAAGTGTGGAGAGGCTGGTATAGTCCCGTTGTGCGGTGGCCATAGGCAAAACTTTTGAGCAGCACCCTGAGCTATCATAAACAAATCCAGCTACTCTGTTGCGCCAGATGATGTACGGCACAAATGAAGGTGTACTTCAGGACTTGTGCCTGGAAGTAGCTCATCATCTCTGTTACACATTTTATCAATTTTCTGTAAGCTTGATGATATTGACTGAATTAATAATGCCCTTCAGCCTGTGCCACTTCCTGGTCTTTCATGTGTCTGACTTACGGATGTTCTTTCTTACCTGTTCCCAAGCAATCAGTGATACGGAAGTATCAGATCAACACTGAATTTCTGTTATTATTTATTAATAGTAACATCCTTCATGAAAATTTCCCTTTTTTTTTTTTTTTTTTAATTCTCTTTTGTACTTAAACCTAGTTCCATATTACTGTACTAAATATGTTCTTTGTCTCTTTGGGGAGGTATTATGAAGCTGTGAATTTAGAAAATTGGTTTTCCAACAATAGTCAGGAAGTTTTTCGGTGCTTGCAGTATGGAAGCAGATTGAACTGTCAAATGTATCCCTAGAAAACTCTAAGGAGATAAAAATACTTAAAACATTCAATTTTTTAATTCCAAGTCATCTGGGAAAGTGAATCAGGTTTAGCTGTTTAGTGTAGTCTGTTAAGAGCACTAAATGGTCACAAATAACTGTCAGCACTATGGTGAGCTGACTGACATTGGTAATACATTTCAAATGTGCAGTTCCTCCTCCTAATTTATGCTCTTTTGTGGCAAGGATAGCAATGTTCACAAGCATCAGCCCAAACCACGGTCTTCAGATAATGAAGCAAATGCAATTGCTCATTTCTGTAGCACTTGGAAACCTATGCGTAATGATGTTCAAATCTCTCATCTTGAAAGATGGTAGGAGCTCATGTTTCTGAGGCAGGCTGAGACAACCCCTGCAGTTCAGTGAAACTGACACCCTGCTGGTGTCTCCTCCTGGAAGCCCAGAGTTGTCTCCTGCGGAGAGTGTACCTCTCCCTTCTCCCATGCAAACTTCACTTTCAGCTGGGGGACTGAGAACCAGATCTTCTCTCCTAAGTCTGGCAGTGTTTCTCCATGGGACTCTGAAATGCAGGATGAGTTTAAGGCCACTGTTTTATAATTGGATATATTTTCCCATCTGAGAAAGAATTCAATGATGAGTCAGCTAGAACTTACCTGAAGATGCTTGCTCTTGACTGATTGTTTTGATAATTGCTTCTTTATAGTATCTTGGGGAGGGGGAAATGGTGGTGAAGTGAATCTGAAAATAAACCAAGTATTTAGACATGCTTGATACCAGTCTGGACAGTTTTATACTAGAATGTGGTACTGCATTAGCATGATTTCTTTCCTTCAGATTATCATCTTAAATCAGATTATTAGAGCTATGTGTATTCTCAGGTTTTTTGATCATGAGGGGCAGCTGACATACATGCAAAGTCTTTGGTGAAGTTATTTTTAGAAGAATCCATAAGAGTAGGAGTAATAACATACCTACTGGTGTACCATACCATTCTGTGGTGAATGAACATCCAAATTCTGTATTTTTAAACTAATTTCAAGAAATTTGGCCTCTCTTTAAAAAAGTAAATCAGCAGCAATTCTGAGAAAGGAAAGAATCAGTTACTTGCTTAGGGATTTATACATCTGCTACAGTTAGAGATTAGTTCGGATAAGAAAGCAAAAAAATGTGCCTGTCCATCCAACCACAAAAGTTTATCTGACTACATACTAAAGGAGCAGCAACATATTGCTATGCTTGAGTAGGCTATGTTCATGACAGCTCATTGGACTGGGACATGACATACGAATTTCCTAGTAACTGCACAGAATGAAAACAAATCTTTCTGTAAGCTGTGTTATGTGATATCCTAGGATTTTCTTTTGCTCAGGTGCCTATGAAAGACTGTAATACTCATTTTCCCTTCTGAATTTCTAACCTACACGTCTTACGTATTAAAAAAGGCAGGAGGGAACAAACGTACATCCTCTAATGTCTTCTGTGAACTACATTTTGTTATGACAATCAAAATATAACTTGTAATACTCTGATAAGATTAAAAATGTTTTATTGGATGGCACAACGCTCACTGCTCATGCACAGGGACAGAAAGCTAAAAGATGTAGGTTTCTAATAATTATCATCTGCCACACTCTGACTAGCTGCTCTTTTCTTTTTTTGTTCCTGTATATATTCTTCATTAGAAATAATCAGCTGTTGTTATAATTGACATATAGATATATATTTGGCCAAGCTAAGTCGTGACATTCTCAGATTCAGACATATTTTTCTCATGCTTTTTAAGAACCAACATTAGTTAATTCACTCTGCTTGTGGTGTTGGCTGCTTCCCCAGGTAGTGTTTGTTCATGTAGGGGACAAAATTACAGAGGAGAGTTCTCTGTTTGATTTATTGGGGAATAAGGGAGGGATTCTTGGAGATCTGTTGCTTTCTTGTTTGGTTTTGATTGTATGTTAAACCAATGCACACTTATAATGCACTACATTCTGGTAAGATCTCAGTGCATGGATCATGCACCACCCTATATAAAAACTGTGCTGTCACTGGTTATTTCTAATCCAGTATTTGAAAAAACACGGATAATGTATGCTTGTGTGTAGTAAATTATCCCTTAGCACCACGTATGGGTTACATAGGTAACGTCTGTTCAGAAGGTACTTCTTGTCATATTTGTGTCTGCTTTTAGAATTGATTGTATAGGCTTTCACTGAGTGAACACTTGTATAAACACTTATCTCTATTCACCTCCCTAGTCCAATAATCAAGTTATTGGAAATACTTGAGTCATACGGAATAATCTGGGCCTCTCATTGCAAACTGTGGATGAAAGAAGCAGGACTTCTCATTAGACCTTCGTATATGAGTTGGCACAAAGGGTGCTGTGGAGACCAGGCACATGGCTGGTGTGGTAGGTGAAGACATAGCCAGCTGAGGAGACAGCCACAAAAAGATTTGGAAGGGAGTCAAAAGCAGAGGAAGGTATGCTGGTAGGATGAACATTTTTCCTACCTGATCCCTGTTTCTGCATCACAAAGCAATGAGTTTCCCAAATCAGACATAAACAAACTCTTCCAGTTCCAAGGACGGAGGAGGTCATGCAAGGCACACCGTTTTGTTTTTTTTTTTTTCAAAATGGACTCTAATTGGCTCTTGCCAGAGCCTTAATATTCATTACCTGCAATTGAGTGGCACTCAAAAAGGCTGACTTCTTTTCTCCATCCTGAGAAATAAACAGAATTGCTTCCAGTCTGTTCCTTACAATTGAATGGCCCTGGTCAAAATAAGTGAGGACCAAAGAAAGCCAGAGTAAAAGATAGAGCTTGTTGGAATTAATTTAATCTCTGAGTAGTTGACGTGATTTCTATGAAGAATTATCACTTAAACAGGACATATCATGTAATTCATAGTGGGGATAGTTTGTTTTAAAGATTGTAGGTCTGTGTGTATAACTATAAATATATTACAATGATAAAATTAATCATGTGTAGTAAAAGTAAGATTCTCTGACTGTAGGACCTTTCCCCTTTCAAAACTTCTCAGATTTTTCCTGCTGTGTGGGTGTGTTCTTACATACCTGGAGAAAATGATATAGTTCTAAAAATTGAGTGTTATCCAATAAAGAACATTTTGCTGAGTTTCATTATAGATCCATAATATGTTCTCAAAAATGGAACATAATTTTTGAAGAGGAAGTTATTAACCATGATGTTATATCTGTTATGCTCCCAGGAATATGATGGATGGAAAGAATATGCTTATAAGTCATTTGGGGACAGTGTTTTGTGCCACTTTTTTTATTGTTACAAGGGAGAAAAAGCAATATAATGATATATATTGGAAATTACTTGAAGGCTACTGCATTTGAACTGATTGATGTTTCCACTGGTTAAAAAGAGCGTTTCCATTTTATGATACTAAGACAAATTAGATAAAAGCTGAACAGATGTTTTAAAATATAGCTTTCATCTAGACAGAAGTACAAAGACAGGTCTATTCTTGTAAACTGTAAAGTAACATAGCTAAAACACTCTCAGAGTCTTCTCCAAATGTATGTGTTTTTTAAAAGGAAAAATGAATATAATGCAGGAATATCCCAAAGGCATTTGTACTAGAAATATATGCACAAATTCAGGATTGTGTGTGCTGCCATTTACTTCAGTAGAATTTTAAAAAGATTTAGTTGTGCAGTGTTTAACACCTTTTGGATCTAAGGCATTGCTCAGACTAACAGACATGTTTTATACATTAGCAGGAAAATGCATGTGTTTATGAGAAAGCTAATTGGAAGGAAGGAGTATATTTAGCACCATCCAAACTTTTGTGTCCATGTGGTGAGAATTATTACACTTCTCGTAAGACACTTGTGTAATTGTGCTGCCCAGAAGAGTGCAGTTCTCTGCAGGGGGACAAGACCTCATTTGCAGGAGTTAATTTTTAAAAAGGGTACTTGAGCCCTCCTATCAAACATAGTTCCTGACCCCTCTTCAGTTTAATTTACTATATTAGAAATGCTAGAAATAAGCACCTGCATTTCTGTATGTGTGAGTATTGAATGCTGAAAATGAGATTACTGCAATTTTTGAGAATGGATGAGGGCAAAGTTTGACTCCTTTTTTTCTCTCTGCTGATTGATATTTATGATGGGTAGGAAATATGGGTGTGTTTGTGTACACAGGTAATAAAACCACATGGACCTTTATAATAAAGAATTGAGTTTAAGAGCATTTGTGAGTTCATTAGATTATCCAGCCACATTTTAGAAGGTTACAGGCAGAACGCCTTCTAGTAGAAAAACATCCTATTAGGCAGCAAACGCACACTGTATATGTCATGCATCCTTATTATTGCTTCCATATTCATTAAAGTTTAAGGCTTTAAAAGACTTATCAAAATGTTATGCCAAGCTGAGAAACATTGCCTTGACATGCCTTAGCTTATTGGCAAGACTTATTGGCATGGCTTGCACTCCATCTCAATAGTCAAGAAAAAACCCTGCATTTTTCAAGTCATTTGTATGTTTGACCCCCAATATGCACTTCTTGATTTTCTTCATTCTTGATACATTTTTCAGAATTTTATACCTTTCTTACGTAACTCTTCTCTAAAATGTGATGGGTTTTACTTGTACGTATATATGGTCCTGATTAGGGAAGGTCAAGTTAGATCTGAACTTTCTCCAAGTTCTAGAAAGATCAGATTAGAGGCTTAGTCCGAGACCTTCCCTGCTGTTCTTTTATTTATGAATAAGAGGACTTTGTGTAGTTTTGAATCCATATGCTTACTGCACTATGAATAGTTTAATTCAAACAAGGTTTAACTCATGTTGCTCTCAGGATATTCTGCTTGATGTAGAGGACAAATACAAAAATTTCATTGATCTGCAGGAGAAAGGCTACAGGAGCATGACCTACAACAGACTTACTTTCCAGTGGTTTGTGAGATACGGAAAAGGGAGCCTTTTGTAATAAGAGCCCCTCCTTCCTCAATAAAAATCTTTTCTGTCAGACTTTTCCCATTTTCTGAAGCATCTTTGGCCTAAAATATCAGAACAGTTGGGCAACTTTACAGTCTGGTTAGTAAAACTTAATTTAAAGGTAAAAGCTATTTTTACTGGATCCACTGGTGTCAATGACTTAGGAGTGCTCAAACAAATTTTTATTATTCTGGAAACAAACCAAAAGCATTAACTTTTGTTTTGTGCTTGTCGCTGCCTAAAGCAAATTTTTGTGGTCTAATTAGGTTCTCTTGAAAACAGGCTTTTATAAGTAAATACTCATGGATGATTAACCATCCTAAAATAAAACTGTTGTCAGATGTTTAAAATGTGTGGTGCATGAGGGAGAAGGTATGTATATGTTGACTTGAAAGTTTTTTCTGCATTTCAGTGCATCTGCAGTGGTTAGTAAAACTGTGGCACCTGCAGATATACTTCCAAGAACTTGAGCTTACAGAAGTGTGTCTTTTTAATTTAGCTGGTTCTAGTGTTTGGGAGGAAAAAAAATGTGGCCTGGTGAAGTAGTTTCCTAACTTTTGCAGTGTAAAGGAAGGATGTCTTAAAGCAGATCTTTCAAGACCAAGACTATTTTCAGAAAGTTTAAGTGGAGCAGACATCAACTGAAGAAATGTCACATGAAGAAACATGGAGAAAAACCTGTAAATGAGTCTACAGAACATATTTTTATGTGTTCTTTTACTGTACCCATCATATATATAAATACCAATATATATAAATACCAATATACTGCTGGCTGGTTACTTGTCACTATAAAAAAAAAAATTGGATTTTGGAAATTGATTTTCTTAGAAAGGCATGTAGAAACCTTAGTTTCAGATAAGTATTTCTCACACTAATTTGAATTTTCTTATTCATTCTGATTTCAGGCATAATTTGTACAGCAGTATACAGTCTGTAATTAATGCAGTAGACTCAGTTGAATAACTTTGTAACTGACAAGAGACAGTCCTTTTTGACCTTCATTTTAATATTGAAAAATTAGGCAAAATGAAACAACTTCTGCAAAAGAATGAATAAAAGATGGTTTGGAATATGTCCTTTTTCAATAAAATAACAATATTCAGTTTGATGATCCATTAGGTACTGATAGCTGGTCTAATTTTTTGGTGGGAAAAGCAAATCATTTTTTGGTGGCCTTTTATTTCTGCTCGACTTATGAGAGAATCTGATTTTTTTTATTATTTTTATCTTCTGCTTTAGGAAGATTAGATCTCACTCAAGAAGATGTAGGAGTTCAAACTTTTTTTCCTCTCTTATATAACTCAATTTCATGAGTCTTCTTTGTTTTACTTAGGAGTAACATCTGGGGTGTGGTGAGGGCTGGGACTCCCTGGGCACCAGGAGGTCTGGGGGCCCCGCTTCTGTAGAACCTGGCAGCACAACCCATCCCACCACCCCAGCCAGGTGGCAGCCCCAGCCCCGAGCATCGGGCACCTCCCTTGGGATGGGACAGGGTGTGGGCCTGCAGGTGGGCCCAGGAGGGCAGGACCATGGGGACCTGGTGACACTGGGGCAGGGGCTGGCAGCCCCAGGTCCTGACAAGGGGTCCTGGACCACAGGCAAGGTGGGGGGAGCCCCAGGGACAGTCAGGGCTGGCAGTGACTTAGCTCCCCAGCAGGGTAACAGGAAGGAGATTTGGTAGAATCATAGAATGATAGAATGTTTTGGGTTGGAAGGGACCCCCAGAGCCCATCTAGTCCAACCCCCTGCAGTAAGCAGGGACACCATTACCCAGATCAGGTTGCTCAGAGCCCCCTCCAACCTGGTCTTGAATGTTTCCAGGGATTTCCAATACCAATCTGGGCAACCCATTCCAGTGCCTTACCACCCTCACTATAAAGAATTTCCTCCTTATATCCAGCCTAAACCTCCCCTGTTTCAGTTTAAAACCATGACCCCTTGTCCTGTCACCGCTGTCCCTACTGAAAAGATTTTCCCGATCTTTCCTATAGGCCCCCTTTAAGTACTGAAAGGCTGCAATCAGGTCTCCCCACAGCCGTCTCTTCTCCAGGCTGAACAAGCCCAACTCTCTCAGCCTGTCCTCCCAGCAGAGCTGCTCCAGCCCTCGGATCATTCTTGTAGCCTCCTCTGGACCCGCTCCAATAGCTCCATGTCCTGCTTGTGCTGAGGCCCCAGAGCAGACGCAGCACTGCAGGTGGGGTCTCACCAGAGCGGAGCAGAGGGGCAGAATCCCCTCCCTCGACCTGCTGGCCATGCTTCTCTTGATGCAGCCCAGGAGAGGGTTGACCTTCTGGGCTGCCAGCGCACATTGCCGGCTCACGTCCAGCTTTTCATCCATCAGTACCCCCAAGTCCCTCTTGGCAGGGCTGCCCTCGACACTTTCAGATCAGTGATGTATCAGGGAGTTCACCTGGGAGGGAGCTCCAAGTGCTTTTAGTTATGGTGTGTCAGGCCCTCCCCTCTGCATACATAGCTTTTCCATAAAGACCTGCATCCTAGGATGTGCTTGTTGCTGGTGTGTGCTAGTAAAAGTACTGCTGGCTCCTTTACTCAGCCTTTCTGGGCTCTGGCAGACAGACAAAGTGTTGTATGAGGTGGGCGTAATATGCAAAAGCTACATGACTGCTTGTGAGAGATGTTGCATTGCCTTGGCAACACATAGATTTTAAGTCTGCTGATTGACACTTTACTTACTTACCTTGCTTACAGTTTTATGAAACCTGCTGGTTTCCAGACAATGAAAAGAGATTTCCTCAGGAATGTGAGCCCTGGGTCAAAAGAGCTATTTACACAAGAGAGAAAAACTGAGTAGCCCATGCACTGCATGTTTTTGTTCAGCAGCAGCAACATGTTCATGGCATGCAGAGGCAATTACCAATAATTTTGTTTGAATATGAAAATGAATAGAGTCATTCGTGTGGCTCAGGGTAGGTTTGGGTTTTTTCTTTCTTGCTTTCCAGTGGGCAATGGAGCTCTCCCCATCAGGCAGGTATTGTGGAACTGATCTTTAGACAGCTACAGAAAAAGCATCCTGTGGTGCCTTTCTCTGGCACTGGTTAATCTGAAAGTGGGAAGGGATTGAATGGGTTATCCACATAACTGTCCCTATACAAGGATTCCAGTGAGAATTTTCTGAGTGGGGGGAATTTGTCTTTTAAATTAAAAACAATGAGCAACCCTCCTTTGGGTTAGGTAGGGCCTGCCAGAAGTAGAAATATAAATGCCTTTTAAGGATTTAGGATGCATTCATTTCCTCATTCTCCTTTCAATTCTTAAGTTTGCTTAAGCCTCTGCAGCGTATTTCGGTAGTGATTCAATTCCATGATTGTTAGATGAATCTGTAGAAGTAAAAAAAAAAAAAAAAAAAAAAATCCCATCTTCTAGTCATTGAAATTTATGGTGAAACATTGCTTTGCAATGAAACTAAGATTTGGCCTGTAGCCTGCTGGGTTTTAGTTGTGCTGCATAATTACATGCAGTACTGTTCACGCAGACTGAGACTGACTACATGCCAGTAATTTGCAGAAGTCATTAACGAGGTTTTTGGGGAGATGGTGAAAATTAAA
Organism: Podiceps cristatus; assembly: GCA_000699545.1. Taxonomy (NCBI): domain Eukaryota; kingdom Metazoa; phylum Chordata; class Aves; order Podicipediformes; family Podicipedidae; genus Podiceps; species Podiceps cristatus. Next base: position 13,928 of record KL280480.1, on the reverse strand, counting down.
CATTATCAGCTGGCTGGTTAATGGGCATTTACTGCATACAGTGCTAGTCACTGAAACATAGGGTCTTTCATTCACAAAGAACAGATTTGTTCATTTTGTTCTGGCTCTGCAGACGGCAGTGTTAAGAGACTATGCATTTTTGGAAATGTCTTGAAATATTTTTGCATGATGATGTGAAGGCAGCAGTGAAGAAGAAATTCTTGAGATGGAATATGAAGATTCTGTTTACCTATGAAGCAGAACATACTTTAAAATTTTGGGCATGTTTATCTTTAATAAATCCCCATGGTGAACTCTACCTTTGGCTGCTCTCCAGTCTCTCAATCTTACAGTCACCCATTTTTTTTTACTGAAAGTCAGAAGCCTTTGTTATGGAAGCAAAAGTATTGGACCCTTATTTCTCTCTTGCTGAACAAATAGGTGCCTACAGCAAATAGTTTTTTATCTCTCAGCTATGAAGATGTGATAGTTAGTGGTCTGATTTAGGAACAGTATCATCCTCCTGTACTTCACATTACATATTCTTAGTATATATCCTGTGTTTACTGTACAGCCCATGTTTGTGTTCAGATTAAACTTCAATGTACAGTGAACCAGTTCAAGACATAACCAGAATTTCCTTTTTTTTTACGCAGCGTAGCAGCTTATCTTTAACTTAGAACACGTTAGAACTTACCTTTCCAAGCAAGGATTTTTTCCTTTTCTTCATAGGAATTGTATTTAAAAATGTGCATGTTGTGAATGGGATTATAGATATATGGCTGTGTAGGGATCCGTGTCATACAGTCAGAGGCTTAAGGAATTCTTACATTCCATAAGAATCTCAAATCACATTCCAGATATCTTTAAATGCTTAAAATTGCAGGTTAACAGAATTTTCAATTTGAAAACAACCCCAAAATTTATGTATAGGTAGTGTACCGTTTATCATGTGTCCTTTTCTGAATACAGGCAAAAATACAATCTCTGACTCTATGGGGTGGAAAGGTTATACTAGAAAAGTCCACCTTTTGTTTTAGAGATTGTCCTTCCCAGGTTTAACGACAGCCAAATTATAGAATGGGCTGTTGACTGTTCAAAACTGTAGAATGTCATTAAAAAAAAAAAAAAAAAAAAAAACACCAAACAAGAAACCCACAAAACTTAATGAGTTTTAGAGATTTATGCTAAAAAAAATCATACGTGATTAGTTCTGTATGTCATATCTTTATACATTGTGTAGAGAGAGGTGATTCAGCAAAAATGCAATGTAATTTCAGGTAATACATTGCACTAGATGTATTTACCCCTGATCTTGGAATAGGGGGAAAAAGGATAATTATTCACAAAGCCCTTCTGCTTTTGACAGAGAAGGCTCCGAGGAGATCTTATTGCAGTTTTCCAGTACTTAAAGGGGGCCTGTAGGAAAGATGGGGAAAAACTTTTTAGCAAGGCCAGATATAATAGGACAAGGGATCATGGTTTTAAACTAAAAGAGGGGAGATTCAAACTAGATATACAAAAGAAATCCTCTTCTATGAGGACAGGCTGAGAGAGTTGGGCTTGTTCAGCCTGGAGAAGAGAAGGCTGTGGGGAGACCTGATTGTGGCCTTTCAGTGCTTAAAGGGGGCCTATAGGAAAGAGGGGGAAAATCTTTTCAGTAGGGACAGCGGTGACAGGACAAGGGGTCATGGTTTTAAACTGAAACAGGGGAGGTTTAGGCTGGATATAAGGAGGAAATTCTTTACAGTGAGGGTGGTGAGGCACTGGAATGGGTTGCCCAGAGAGGTGGTGGAGGCCCCATCCCTGGAAACATTCAAGACCAGGTTGGAGGGGGCTCTGAGCAACCTGATCTGGGTAATGGTGTCCCTGCTCACTGCAGGGGGGTTGGACTAGATGGGCTCTGGGGGTCCTTTCCAACCCAAAACATTCTATGGTTCTATGTGTGTAGCACATGATTGTTTGTGTACACAAACTTTCCAGTAGAAAACTCATTACTAGTTGTCCAGAAGCTTCATAAATAAACGGACTTGCATTACTTTCAGCGATAGTTGGAATAGCTCATAAGAATATATGGCAGGCAAATGTTTACTTGGAGCTCTTTCTGATTCTTCTGATTTTAAAAACAAGTTTTGACTGCTTAGACATTTCATTGAATGTGCAAATGAGATATATGAAGTCTGAAAAATATTTAAATCTTATCTATACACATTATGTCTACTGACATAAAGTACACAAGTACAAAAAATAAAAAGAGCAGACATCTAAGTTGTGCCCCAAAGTGCTTGGTATTTAAAACAAAACCTCCAAATTTAGAGTGGATTTAAGGCTACCTCAGCTGCAGACGTCAGGAAACACAATGGCGTTTTTAACTTTACCCCTTAGTAGTTTAAGATGCAATATCCTGAAAGCAATCTTGCTACTTGGAGCATGAAACTTTAACTACTGACACATTTCTTTTGGATGTAGCTGTAGTAACTCTAGGTTAGGGGTAATAACTTAAATTTAAGTTTTGTTAGGTCTTGCTCTTTCTTTGTTTTCCAGGATAAAAAAGTGAAAAATCTCTGGAGTTTTTAAAATTCTTTAAGAAAATCACTAGCTGCTTTGATGAAAACTGCTTACCAATTACACATTGCGAATCAAAATTTAAGGATTACACTGTTGATAGCTGCAAAAACAGCAGGTGGAAAAGAGAAAGGGCACAAGCAATGAAGCAGCTAGTAATTTTGGCATTAAGAAAAGACATAAGGAAAATTAACCACTTTGCAGAACAGAACCACCACTAAGTTTATAGCTGGAATTCCCAGATCTCAGTAGACCCTCAGAGACAGAGCTGTCTGTTATGAGTGACATCTAGACTGAAGACAATCCAAAATCTCATGAAATTGCGGGGCACTCTGTGTAACACAGGTCTGGTTTCAGTTTCAGCAGCTGCAGCTGCTTAAAAAAAAATTAAAGGAATTTTGCCTATCTACATCCAGTAGATAGGCAAAGAGGCTGTATGGAAGCCATAAGACAAGGATGTATATTTTATTTGTGTGCACAAGAATCTGGAACACAGAATTTTTTCCACTTTGTTTCTGTTATATTTGTTTACTCTAGAACTAAAATAGATGTAGATATCTTCCATAGATATTTCTCCTGTGCTGGTCTGAGAGCAGGTTTCTGTGATGAATCACATCTTGCAGTAGCATGCAGGGGTAGAAAACCAAAACTCTGTATCTTAGCATTGAAAGTTTGGGGAAAGGATTTAAGGTTGGATCTGAACTTTAATATTGTTCTGTGTCTGAATTTGTCTTCCCTTACACATGGGTGTGATCATTTCCTAAGAGAAAAATGTGTTTCTTTCTAGAACAATGCAAGTCAGTACCGTGTATACTCTGGTTTGAAATGAAGAAACCTGTATGGTTATAATTCAGGAGGAAAGGGAAGGGGAGAGGTTTAGTAAACAAGAAGCTGCTTATTTATTCTTTGATCTGATTATTTTGTAGTTCCTTAGTTAAAGTTGAATTGTGGGACAGTGCAAAACAACAATAGTTTTATTATTTAAATCTATATATACACTTGTAGGTACGACTAACGGTTATTTTTTGCAATATGTCCTAGTAGCCATGCCCACCTTTAGTAACAATTTTGAGAGGAACCAACTTGTGCAGTGGAGAGATTACAGATCTAACCATGTGCCACTGTGTCAGTACTTTTTATTTTTTACTTTATTTTATAGCAAGAAAGAGGTTTACATGGAAAGAGTAAGAAAAATTCAAATAGAGCAGAAATACAATGTGTTAATTGTGTTCATTAACTTGTACGCAGGTCACAAAATGTTGCATTTTATAAATTTGGTGTTGAGAAGGTTAAATTTCAGTTGGGAGAATGGGGTCGGTAGCAGCTTGGTTGTAGTTAGTCCTTAAACAAGATGCAGGCTTCCTGCAAATAAGTTAGGGCTAGCTTCTTGTCTTGTGTGCTGTAGAGCCAGCAGATCCAAGCAGCAGTTGGGTCAATTCAGGGCTAGCAGATTGTGGTGGGTTGACCCTGGCTGGATGCCAGATGTGCACCAAAGTCGCTCTGTCACTCCCCTTCCTCAGCTGGACAAGGGAGAGAAAATCTAACAAAAGGCTCGTGGGTAAAATAAGGACAGGGAGATCACTCAGCCATTACCATCATGGGCAAAACAGGCTCATCTTGGGGAAAATTAGTTTAATTTATTACCAATCAAATCAGAGTAGTATAATGAGAAATAAAACCAAATCTTAAAAAAACCTTCACCCCACCTCTTCCTTTTCCCTGGGCTCAGCTTCACTCCCTATTTCTCTACCTCCTCCCTCCCCAAGCAGTGCAGGGGGACAGGGAATGGGGCTGCAGTCAGTCCATCACATGTTGTCTCCATCGATCCCTCCTCCTCAGGGGGAGGGCTCCTCACACTCTGCCCCTGCTCCAGCGTGGGGTCCCTCCCACGGGACACAGTCCTCCATGAACTTCTCCAATGCACGTCCTTCCCATGGGCTATAGCTCTTCATGAACTGCTCCAGTGTGGGTCCCTTCCATGGGGTGCAGCCCTTTGGGAACAGACTGCTCCAGTGTGGGTCCCCCACGGGATCACAAGTCCTGCCAGCAATCCTGCCCCAGCCTGGGCTCTTCTCTCCATGGAGCCACAGCTCCTGCCAGGAGCCTGCTCCAGCATGGGCTTCCCCCAGGTTCACAGTCTCCTTCAGGCATCCACCTGCTCCAGCATGGGCTCCTCCACGGGCTGCAGTTGGGTATCTGCTCCACTCTGGACCTCCATGGGCTGCAGGGAAATCTCTGCTCCAGTGCCTGGAGCACCTCCTCCTTCTTCAGTGACCTTGGTGTCTGCACAGTTGTTTTTCTCACATGTTCTCACCCATCTCTCCAGCTGCAGTTGCACAGGTTTTTCCCCCTTCTTAAATATGTTATCCCAGAGGCACTACCACTGTCACTGATGGGCTCAGCCTTGGCCAGCAGTGGGTCTGTCTTGGAGCTGGCTTCATAGAAGCTGCCCCTGTAGCCCTCCCACTACCAAAACCTTGCTACACAAACCAAATATACAGATCCAGTGCTGTTGTGCACCTGTGGTTCCTCCTTTCAGGACTCTATGAGCAACAGTCAGTATAATAATCAGACATTCTCCTTAAATCAGTCTGCTGTGTATTTTAACATTAAAACCAAAACACTTGAGGAAGTTGGTATGCAGACTGTTGCTTTTAGTTCTGTCAAATGGTTAGATTTAATCTTCTCTGGTGATGGCAGATGTATATTTTCAAATACCCTGAGCAGCTTCCTTAACCAAGAGCTCTTCCACACAGCCCGTCGTCCTTTCCAGAGAGTGTCAGGTCCTTCCATACAACCAGAACCAAACTGTTTGGATGCAGAAGTTTATCTGGCATCCTGTGAGCCAATTTTTTTTTTTGTCTAGAGTTAAAAAGTAAAATCTTCATAGTTTTTCATCTTTCCGTTGTATTTCAACAATCCCAAACTAACTATTTAAGAAGATTTTATCCTGAGCTGGATAAACAGGCTGCCTGCCTGTTTTCTGTAAAATGTACTAAGATAACCACAGTATTCATAGACTGTATCATGCCACTGTACAGCATTTACATATTGTTGCAAAGGACATCACATAAATTGTTTCAAGACATCAAGAATTTGCCTTCCTATGTCTTGATGAATGTAATCATTTGCCTCTTTCTGTGGAGGTGGATGGTGTTACCTTCTAACTATTATCACATTTCTCTTAGACCTCCTTCATCTCCAGACTCTGTCTAATTAACAAGTGTTGCAGATCAATAGAAGGAGGTTCTTAGGACTGAAACGCTTCATGGTGGCTGATGTCCACACTGCATGCATTTCAGGGTGTTTCATTTCAGACTAGTCCTAGTGTGTGTTTGTGATTCTGTGAAGGCTCATTACTGAATGGAATGTTCTTCATAAGAGCACCTTCCAGTTTAGCATTGCCTGGAAGGAATTTGCTGTGCGTGCACCAGCTCACTGTGAGTCAAAGTATGTGGGGACAGTCTACAGTGTTTTGGTTTTGGTTTTGGTTTTTAAAACACAAACAAACACAACACCCCCCAAAAAAACCCACAACACCCCCCTGATCTGAAATAAAACGTTAACATAAACACACTATGAATTGCCTATAGTCAAAGCCTACTAGTATGTATGTTTCTATTTTACAGCTTTAAGCCCTTTAAGTTTTCCCTCATTTTAGATATAGACATAGTTTTATTTAAATCTCTTATCACCCCTGGGTGGACTTTTTTCCTCTATGGAAATTACTTCTGTGATTTCAGCTTGCACCTCCTTCATTTCAACTCTAATTTTTTGTCTTGTCCTCCACTACTGGATTCAAAGTTACCTGTTGCTGATGTCCCTGGCAGATGTCTTCATCTGACCTGAGTGCTCCTTAGCACCTGTCAGCTTCCTTCTCACTCTTATTTAAATTCTCAAAAGCTTTATCATTTTTGTTTGCCAGCAGTTTCACACCAGTTTGATAAAATTTCTGCTGCCCCAAAACTTTTGATGCCCCCATAAAACTTTGCTTTTAATTCTCCAGTCTTACTTAACACACTCAAATGTGACATTTCTCTTGTCTAGCTATGTTATCATTTGCAATGGGAAGCATTTTAGAGATCTGAATTCTTCATTATTTTTTTTTTCTGATTGAAATCTACGTGCAAGCTTCCAGGTAGACGGACATGAAGCAGATGGGGGAAACAACTGCATCTCCAGTTTGACCACTAAAAGATAATTTATTTTAAATGGAAGATTTGTGGATTTTACTTACATTTTAGCATGACACATAGGGCCTGGATGTGGCAACAGGAAAATCTGATGCAGTTAAACATGTGGTTTGATGGGCTTTTACAGTGTCTTCTCAACAGACCAGGGAAGGATTTGAGTGACAGAAAATTAAAACCTGCTGGTTTTTGACACTCTTTTGGCATTCTCAGAACCTGTGGGGAATCCTAGGCTGGTGGGTAAGAGCAAATGAACAGATGAAATGGTTTCCTCACCAACTGCTAGTGACAAAACAAAGATGACTCACTTTCATCAGAAGTAATGTTTTATTGAAGCTAACAGAAAACACTCATCTAAAGAATTTATTGGTCCTTAAGGCTGATAAGATGCTGTCCTGAAAATATCCTAAGAAAAACAAAGGAGAGAAAGAGAAATGGAGAAAAACAGTCTGTATTAATTTAGAAGGCAGACATTAATTTTTTTCTTCCTTGTATCCCCAAAAGACAAGTTACAATTCTTTGGTCTAAAGGGGAGATGGAGGCCAAGACTACTTACTACATTATGTACAAGTTGTTTACCTTTTAACATAGTCACAATTCTTCTCCAAACCTCATTCTAGCATATACTATAATATTGTCCAGACACGGGCAAAATTAATAATAACATATTGCATCTTATATGTCATCTCAGATTTAACTTCTGGTGAACTTCATTTGAAAAAACACCTACTGAGACACCCATCTCTCATGTTAATTAGTTGAAATGACACAATTTGGTGGTCTTAACAAGATACACTTTCTAAATTAAGCTAAAATATAAAAATTTAGATTGGTAATGTATTGTAGAGTATATAGAAGTCTGCAGCACTAGCTGAATATATTGGCCAACTTTTTTAGCATTATCCATGTTAAAGCATAACCAAATGAACTTACCTGATTTATTACTTAAATATTCTTCCACTAAATGACCATATAAAACCTTCTGGTGCATTTCAGCCTCTCTAGATATGCACTGATTGTCTAGGCAAGTGCTTCTCAAGTAGCTAACAAGGGTGTTGTGACTATTTAAAATAAAATGGAAACTATAAATTGAATTAATGTTATTGTGGATGAGTGTTTCAGTAGAGTGATACTAGTTTAGAGAGGGGTCTTCAACCATTCCCTTCCAAAAGAAATCTGAAAAAAAAAAAAACCTTTTATTGTCTGGAAAAAAACCCCATACTATTTTCCCCCAGTAGGCAAGGTGAATTATGTTTTAAAACAGTGTATGTTTCTCTTTTTCTCTTGAAGGCATTTTTAAAGTCTGATATGCCATCAGAATTTCTTGGCCATATTGACTAACTAATATACTCTTGACCAAAGTTTGAAACTCTGTATTTGCCTTCCAATAGGCAAATTCTAAAAATCTAAAAATTTCTAAATTAGTTTCTTTCTAAAAATCTCCAGAAGAATTTACAGCATCACAGAATGGCAGGGGTTGGAAGGGACCTCTGGAGATCACCTAGTCCAACCCCCCTGCTAGAGCAGGGTCACCCAGAGCAGGTTGCACAGAACCACTTCCAGGTGGGGTTTGAATATCTCCAGACAAGGAGACCCCACAGCCTCTCTGGGCAGCCCGTGCCAGGGCTCTGTCACCCTCAGGGTGAAGAAATTTCCTCTCATGTTCAGATGGAACTTCCCGTGTTCAATTTGTGCCTGTTGCCCCTTGTCCTGTCGCTGGGCACCACAGAAGAGTCAGGCCCCATCCTCTTGACACTCACCCTTGAGATATTTATAAGCACTGATGAGGTCCCCTCTCAGTCTCTCCCCCTCAGGCTGAACAGCCCCAGCTCCCTCAGCCTTTCCCCCCAGCAGAGATGCTCCAGCCCCTCACCGTCTCTGTAGCCCTCCGCTGGACTCTCTCCACGAGTTCCTCATCCTTCTTGAACTGGGGAGCCCAGAACTGGACACAGGACTCCAGATGGGGCCTCACGAGGGCAGAGCAGAGAGGGATGATAACGTCCCTCGACCTGCTGGCCACATTCCTCTTAATGCACCCCAGGGTGCCGTTGGCCTTCCTGGCTGCAAGGGCATGTTGCTAGCTCATGGTTCGTTTGTCATCTACCAGGACTTCCAGGTCTTTCTCTGCAGAGATGCTTTCCAGGAGGTCAACCCCTAACCTGTACTGGTGCTTGCAGTTATTCCTCCCCAGGTGCAGGACTCTACACTTCCCTTGGATGATTTATCTCCAGAGGTTCTGTTAATACATTAAGCTGTTTGGTTTCATCCTGCCACCATGCTTGGCCCTGTAGCCAGAACACGATTGGCTAACTATATGTTCAGCCTTCCTAAATGGCTGCATGGGGACTGTTGGCTACTAACAGCTGTTTGGAGAGATGTCCACTGAAAGGCTGTAAACTGCTACTGTGATTGTCAGCTGCCTGTCATATATCTATATTGTAGGGGTTTAATTTTATTTTTTTTTTTTAATAATGAGAAGGTGTCTTGTTGCTCTGTATTTGTGCAGAGTCATGGTCCAGCCCAGGACAGGAGCTGTGGGAGCTCCTCTCAGGCACTGCAGTGCTTCCTGACTCGCAGTGGTGTAACGCAGCCAGCAGCAGCCCATGAACCTGAACAGGAATGTCTCCCATTCCGGTAGTCTGTCAGGCAACAGTCTGAACCTTTTCCAAAACCTCCTTAAAAAATAACCATGAAAGTCGTTGGGTTTTTATCTGGAGGCTGAAATCACTCTGTCCTTTCAGTGTACCATTGTAGGCTTCTCTGCAGTTTGTCTCAAGTCATGGTTGTTAAGAAGCAAATTCATAAGTCTTCAGTGAGTAGAACATAGCTTTTGGAGATAAGGGAAGGGACTGAGACCCATATGGGAAAAATATTTCAAAAGAGCGTCATGTCCTGAGCTTCTCATTTGCCAGAAACACTGTAGAGTAGCAATCTCTGCCCTGATTCTGGAAAGGGTCCCTTTGCAAATCCTGTGTGTGTACATGAGTGTCTGCACATGGGCTGCTTATTTTGAGCCAGAAGTATTTATTGCTGCCTATTTCAAAGTCTTGGATAACATTTAATGTATTTAATTTTTTTTTCAGAGACGCCTGTGTTGGAACTTAGTCAGTCAAGTCAAGGTTGCAATACTGTCCAGATAGTTTTAAATTTGACCTTCTGAAATGATAAGTCAGAAGAAACTTAAGAATAATGATCTTTTTTCTGCTGTTTCTCAGTGCTGTTATTTTATGCAGTGCTCACAAAATCAGTTCGGATTTAGTTCTCTATTAAATTTTTTTCCTTTTTTTTTAAAAAAAAGGAGATCATCTGGTTTGGGGAGAAATGTTCAATTTCAAAACTTTCTTCCTCATTAGACATTTTCAGATCATTTTGAGCTAAATGGTTTTCTGGGTATTTCTCTTATGAAGGCAGGCTTAGAGAGTTGGGGTTGTTTGGCCCAGAGAAGAGAAGGCTCCAGGGAGACTTTGTTGTGGCATTTTCCATATCTAAGGGGTCTTATAAGAAAGATGAAGAGAGAATTTTTACCAAGGCTTGCAGTGACAGGCCAAGGGGCAATAGTTTTAAACTGAAAGAGGGTAGATTTAGATTGGATATAGGGAATAATTTCTTCTTTATGAGGGTAGTGAGACACTGGAACAAGTTGCCCAGAGAAGTTGTGGATGCCCCCTCTCTGGAAGTGTTCAAGGTCAGGTTGGATGTGGCTTCAAGCAACCTGATCTAGTGAAAGTTGTCCCAGCCCTTGGCAGGGGGTTGGACTTGATGATCTTTAAGGGTCCCTTCCAACCCAAACCATTCTGTGATATATATAGGTAAAAGTTTCTTATTAAAGCATTTAGTAGCCCGTATCAGTACTGAATGAAAAGTCCTCTCCTGTTCTGTCCTCCTCTGTGTTTCATGTTTCAGAGTTTCCAGACTGGGAGTGGGGAGGGTGGGGAAGGGGTTGGAACCACAAAGGCACAGTGTGCCTGCTTAAAATTAAAAAACAAAACAAAAGAAAAAAGAAAAAAAAAAAATATTAAAACCCTCAAACAGACAAACAACACACACCCCCCCTTCAGCTTTGCACTAATACCGTCTCACCTACACTCCATGCCAGGCGGTCTGTGGTCTGCGCATTCACTGCCACCTCCACAGGGAAGCTGGCAGGGGAGATCAGAGCACTGTCTGCTGGCTGTAGGGGACAGAAGAGTCACTCAAAGGTGCTGATGCTGACCAAGGGGAAATAGAGGCACAGCCCAACCAGCATCTGCAGAAGGGATGTCTGCAAATCTGCAGCTACAAATACAATGCTTTGTTATTAGAAAGCTGGACTGCTTCAGCTTGCTAAGAAGTGAAGAAAATAAATGAACTCCATGGCTCATTTTTGAGGGGCAGGGAAGGTGTGCACATGTGCACATATTTTAGAAAGAAGAAAATTTGTCATTAGATACAAGAAGATTGTCTTACTATTCAAGGTCAAACTTTTTTTCCCTAAAGTAGACGGAGATATGGACAAATGGACAGACAGATACATTCACAGACACCCACATGTTTTTACATAATGAAGGTAACTGTTCATGTAAATAATTCTCAATCCATATATGCCCCTTTGAAATTTGGCTAAAATGTTCATAAGCATACAGTAAGGGTGAGAAAATGAATACATACCTGAATGTATTGCATTTCATTCATCATAATTTAAATTTAAATTGGGGAGGTGAGTATATAGTATTTGAGGATCCAAAATTAACACTGGGGAACAGAGAGACCTAATTTTCAGAGGATATTAAGTGTCTACTTTTGGAAATTTGACAGCCTTTCCTCCCACCCAGTTCTCAGGACACTAGCTAGTTCTTTTAAAACCAGGCAAAAATGCACCTCAGATTCCTTTTTAAAACCATGCATAGGCCTTAGAAATTTGTTGGAAGACAATGTATTTTCTATAGGCAGAAAAGTTCTCCTGGTCTGCAAACTTCCACAGCTTTGTCACTGGTAGTGTTTTGAGGCAAACAATAGGGATTTCATTCTGAAATCTTAGATGGCTTGAACACAATTCTGTCCTACTACTAGCCCAAAGGCATCTTGCTTCATGGAGTAGAAGGAGCCATGAAATCACATGATGCTTTCCAAGAGGGAGATGTAGCTAGAGAAGATTAGGAAGGCAGGAAATCTAGTATTCAGGAGTAATGCACCTAATTCCATAAATGATCCTTGATTATGTATTATTTAATGAGACGCATCAATTTGTAGTTCTCCTGAAGTTTATTACTACTTTAAATATCTTGAAATTAATTGCTTAGCTTTTAGACCTTCCAAGGATTTGGCCATATGTTTTCTTTCTAGCTTGTATTTATGGGTTCTTTTGATACTTTTGTGATGGAAGAACTTAATTTGATTCTTCTTTCTCATTAATACAGGCTGAAAACAGATTTAACCTAGCAAGTTTCTGTTTTACAGGAAGGTTTAGCTCCTTTTCCAGAAGATGTATTCTGACTTGCAAGTATGTGAAATGGACTGAAAATTTTTATATACAGAAAATGCAATATGTGTGAGTCAAATGGCCTAAATAGTCAGTATTACTTGTTCCAGCCTTTCTGCATTTGGCAGGGTGAGCTGTGTATTGTTTTTACAGCAGTCTGTCATTTTGTTGACCCTTATTTTGCGGTTTTATGTCAGGGTTTTTCTTCTTACACTATATTACTCTGTATTTGGTATAGCATTACTTGTCCTACAGTGTCCCCTGTTTCATGGGTTCAAACTCTATTTTATTCTCAAACAGTAAATAGATAGGATATCATGAAATAGAATAGAATAGATCAGTTGGAAGGGACCTACAACAATCAGCTAGTCCAACTGCCTTCAGGGCTGACCAAATAGTTAAAGCGTATTGAGGATACAGTCAAGGGCCTGTCTCTTCACACTGAGCTTGCATCAAAATTTTGAGATTATTTGTATGAATAGTCTGGAGGCATGAGTAGATCAGAGAGTGACTATGAGCCACGAATGGGATACAGGCAAATGTATTCCTGTGTGTCAGGCAAGGAAGGCAAGCATTGTGCAAAGCTCTAGTGAGAACTCATCAGCACTACTATGGACATTTCCTATTCCTTGGGTTCAGTAAAGACAAATTCCATCTGGGGTGAAGGCAGGCAAAGACTAAGCTGTTGATTACGGGCATGGAGAGCCTACAGAGGAAGACTCCTAGAAGGAGCAAGACTAAGTCTGAGAGGGCTGCCATCACTTTCAAGAAAGATATCAAGGATGAAGCCCAAAGGAGGAAAAGAGCAGAAGCGCAAGGAAAAAGATGATCAATAGCACAAAACTGTTTAGGACTACTTTCCAAGAAGACGACCTCTCCATAAGCAGGGGAGCAGCAAATGCCCCTTGGTGCGTGGGTAAGGGATGGTGTGGAAATCCTGCCCGCTCTCTGTGCCTCTGCAAGGTTCATGCAGAGGGAACCCAAAGCCTTCCTCTCGCCTCTGGCTTCCCCACAACCACGTGAATGTATATGGTATAAATGCCCTTCTTCACGTAGTCTGAATGTCCAGATGAATTTTGGCATCAACATACAAAATGACAAGAATAACACTTTCCTTGCTCTTTCAGGACTCCAAATACTAAATCTTAAAGGGTAAACAGACTTCCCAGGGTTTTAGATAAGACCTGAACATCTTTCCCCAAAGTGAGGTAGAAAAATAACTCTCAGAAAGGTTGAAGTTACAAATGAGCTGTGAAGTTTTACCCCAGGGCTGAAGCACATTTTCTAACCACAGCCAATGGGCCTGTTTAACAGAGGAGCTGTGCAGCTTGGTGTCAGTGGGAAAAGGGGATGTGACAGCAATAGCAACAGGTTATTTTCCTGGCTTGGAAGAGTCATCATTGCCTGGCTGTGCTTTGAGAATGGATCCAAATGTTCTAAGTCTGAAACTGACCAACCTTTCTACCACACCAATGTCACCTCTGCTCACTTGTCTTTCAAATTCTGTCTCATTTCCATGGAGGTCTGTTGGCACCTTCCATCCCAACCTATGGCTCTGGTTACACTCTGGCTTTCCTCCAAGGCGGCGGCTGCCAAAATCATCCCCCCTCACACTCCCTGGGTTTGTGTCCAGCCAGATCAAGTCCCTGGTCCTCTGTGCTGCATGGCCTCATGGATGTCAGCTCTGTCACCAGAAGGGGACGGGTAACAGGGGTGGTCTCTGGGCTGCAGGGCTG